>MU217159.1:10533-20995 GCA_018584345.1 Thuja plicata | reverse complement strand
CGTTTCATGCCAAATCTGCCCTACCTTTGTGGGTTTCTCATTTGGAGCAGCTTCTGAGGAATTTCTTTATGATTTTATTGGTAATGGATACCCATTTGGCACAGAATTTTTATTGTGAATGTGCAGCACCACGTAATCACTCTCATGCCTTGTTTCTTGAGGCTTTTTTTTCTGGCAATGCATATTTCAAGAGATATAATGGTGTATAACTGATGTAACATACTAGTTGCTTTCCTTGTGTAGGTGTTTGATTTATAATACCCAAATGCAAGAATCCTGAATGCGATGTCTAATGTCGTAAAGTTTCTATGCGTGAGCGAATTGCTTTTTACTTTACTTAATTTTGCCGACTAGTGCACAATTTCAGTCCCTTTTTGTTGAAATTTCTAGAATTTTAGTGAAGAGTTATCTATATGCCCATCGTGCATATGAACACTCTTGTTTAGTTTTTATTCTCATAAGAGTTACTTGGATTCTGGTCCTTTAGGATTGTAGAAGGGTGAAATAGCAATAACTTATTTTGTTTCTTGTTTATATTATTATGCTATCTGTTGTTCTCGAGTTTCTAATGTTCACTATTCAGCTTTAGACGTGCTTATTTTCTTCTGATGGTATTTATGCTTCGTAGTCCGCTTAAATTGTCAATATTCAGTCAATGAAGCGACGGTGGCATTTCTGGTCTGGAAGGTTTATTGGTTGGTGGAAAACCTTGCTGTTTGCTAGGTTTTATACGTACCAGTCTGCTTAAATTGTCAATATTCAGTCAATGAAGCGACGGTGGCATTTCTGGTCTGGAAGGTTTATTGGTTGGTGGAAAACCTTGCTGTTTGCTAGGTTTTATTCGTACCAAACCGTTGAGATGTCATGGATGTAGGTTTAATCCTGGTTCAGGTTAATGAATTAATTTGTTTCTAGACGATATGATCCACACATGATGCAGATTCTTAAGGTTAGGATGCAGAATAGTTGCCCCTAGTAAGTAGAAAACGTTTGAAGTGTGCAAGTTGTTTGCTTGATCTTAAAGATAGTCAAGGGCCCCATCAACCTGTTGAGTAGCAAAACCCTCTTGGGATTGCCTGATGTGCATTAAAAATCAACTAAAGTAGAAATTTTGTTCTTAAGAAGACTCCTCATACAGTGTTTGATAATGTTATTAATCTGTCTTCTTTTTAAGATTTCTAGCAATGTAGTTGCCTCTAGACTAATCTTATGTCTATGGCTTGTTTTGCAGCCTAATGGCAGATTTGAAACACAGACAAAAATATGCTTGAGCATATCAAATTACCATCCAGAGCATTGGCAGCCATCATGGAGTGGTAATTTTGGCAATTCATGTTTTATATCTATTCGAAACTTTGAAAATGTAATGCAATATTTTTTCCATTGGTCTGAAGACATGCACAAAGAAGATTGTCATTAGTATAAATGACTATTTACACACACGGGTAAAATGCCACAAAAATACTCTTTTGAAAACAGTTCTTGAAAGCTTTTAGTCCTCTGTAATTTTTTATATTCTTTAGAATAATATCAACTGTCAATAAAGTTGGATTATTTACTGTTGCCAGAGTGGTGGAGTCTGTTTCATTTACCGAAAACATAAATGGGAAAGAAAATGGAGGTGGAAACAACACAAGGAAAGAGTTTCAGACATGGTGAGATTTGAGGTGGCACTCTCACACGCCCCAGTAAGATCACTGAGTGTTAGATAGAGAAACAATAGACCGATAAACTTTACGGTCCTAGAACACAGACCCTTGGCTCCTCCACACCTGGTGTGCATGCAAAGCAATTCCCAAATGTCTTAACAGTGACACAACAAACAATTTAACCAAAATATTGTCATATTTGAATCAAACTATTAGATACAATTTGCATTGTTCAGAGCAAAACTGGCTGTGGCTTATTCCTATGTTGCTATTCGTTCCTTGCAGGCCCTGGATCCAGGTCCGGTTTGAACCCGGTTCTGATTCTGGGTCAGTCCAGGTGTGAGTTCTGCAGGGCATGCCATTTCTTCTGCAGGTTTGTCCTTGATGGACAAGGTAGAAATTTTAACGAGTTTAGAACCCAAAATGATTCCGCTGCAGTTTGACAAGTTTTAAATACTTTTTTTCAATTTACAAACTAAAATTGAACCAGTTAAGGAACAGATGATAAAGAGTTTAACCAGTGCCTTTGGCCTTTCTCCCACCTCACATCCCTACTGTGTCTTTGATGGTGAATGGACAAATTGTAATGTAGGGAAATGGGATCTAAACTTGAAATGCAAACTTGGAACCAAATCCCATCCCATAAATTACATTGGAAAACAACCAATAGGCCCATCTATAAACCCTTGGTAGAGCTGGGCACAATGGGTTGATTGTTCTCTTTAGTGCTTTGATTTGATTTGGATGTGATTGGAAATTGACAATGCAAGAATTAGGCAAAAGGAGGCAAAATCAACATTAATCAACAGAAACTGACAAATGCAGATCTGATAATCAACTATGATATATAGAACTGGAAAGACAACGCAGAGAGGAGCCTGAGTTTGAAATCTGAGCTCAAAATGGCAGAACTAATTCTCTAGGTGTCATAGTCCTTCAGGTGTCCCAAGCTCAAAACAAAAGTCAAACTGTTTTCAGGAGCCTCCAAACAGTCTCTCATCCAACTTTAGGGAAAATTGCTAGGACTATCAGGGCAAATTAGTGGGACTATGGCACTAGGTGCAGTAGTCCTATTGATGAACAGTGCCATATTACTTCTGCCTCTGTCTTCTATATGCTTTTATGCCTCAGATCAGGACCTGCAACCTATCTCTGGACTTGTACCTGCACACACAGAGAGAAAATGGTGTTTGTCTGGTATAGGGGCTTGCCTTAGTCAAGCCCCAAGCTTGGAATCAACCCAACAACAATGATGACATGAAAAAGAAATCACAGATCTGAAGTAAATGCTCAAATTGAAATGATTATACCCTTGATTGATGATGCAATGCTCTCAGGATAAGTCCTCCAAATATTGATGCAATAACATGATGAATCACCACAAAATCCACCATAAACTCATAAGTTAAGATGCCTTGCTGCAGCTTGCTGCTCCTTGGATCAAATCTGATCTTAAGAAGACTACTTGTTCTTGATAGGAAACTTGTAGATGTGATGTGTGAAGTGAATTAGAAGAGGTGCGTTATATAGGGTCCTCAAGTTTTTATTTATTTATTATAATAAGGCCAACCTACAATGGTCATATTCAATTTCAAGGCTAGATCTGGGAATCCCAAGGTCTACACGTTATCCACCCTTAAATTTCGTAGAAAAAAAGTGGTCCGACTAATTTGGTTAGCGAATTGGTTCACCCTGAATTGGCTCAAACTTTGAGGATGAAAAGATAATAGGGCCTAGTTATTAGATCTAAAATCCATATTGGTGTTGACAAAATCAAAGTGGGGCCTTAATTGCATTGAACTTAACAATAGGATAAGACTCATTTAAGCATGAGTTGATATAAGATAAAGGGCACACTTAAAACACGGACCCAAAGAGGAGTGTTGAGATTTAAAATAAGATAGGACTCATATTCTTGATTTAAATACAAAAATGGTTGCAAATGTTTTTAGAGGAGAGGAAAGCTAAAATGAGTGCTAGGAGAGTGTGAAAAAGGACTCCTTAATTAAATGAGTGCAATTTACGACATTACACAACTAATATGACAATTTCTTCTACTTGAGAATGGGATGAATTGATATGTGGGCTTTCAACCAAGTGCAGTGAATGCAAATTCACATTCTTGTAATTGAGGTTGGGGATCTGTTTATTAAACAATATCGAATGGGGTTTGCTTTGTTCAGTCTTTTAACCTTTGGGTTTCTTCCACATGTACCCTTCTCATCTTTGAATGGGCAATTATAGGAGGGAATATATATTGTGCTAGGCATATTCTCTGTGATGTGGCCCAACCTTTTCTCTTTTTAAGTTTTTCTTTATCATAAATTAAATGGACTTTAGTCACTACTATGGTTATATAAAGGGGGCAAGTGGCAACAATATTCTTTAATTTGCTCCATGGGGCGCTGACATTACTTTAATATTGTACAATGAATATTTATCATGATATTTGAGTTTGATTAGTAGAAATTGAAGTGGTATTTTAAATTTTAATGATGATTTTGTTTATTATATGATATTATAGGATGTTCTAAACTTAATTTCTGCTTTTAGTATATATAAATATGTATATATTTATCATTTTTATTTGTTTTCTGCATGGACAAAGCCAAAATGAATCCAACCCACATTTTTTTCTTCTGAATCCATGAATCAAGCCCACAATGTGCAAACCCAAATCTGAACTCGAACTGGCTACTTAGATTTATTCCCCAGTCGCCTTTGCTGTTTCTAAAATATGTCAAACAATCATTGTGAGAACTGTTACTTTGTTGCTCAATGTTTGTTAAAGGTTTTTTTTATGCTTTTCTTTTTTCTCAATTGTTGTTTTTATATTAATTTATAAATATGATCAAGGTGCACTCTGTGTCCTGCATAGACAATTCGGTAAAATGACAAGGGGATTTTATGCCCTTGTGAAAATCTAATATATTTTAGGTAAAGATGATCCAATCTGCTGCTGTAACAACTACTCCTTACAACATACAGAAGCTTCTGTTAATGTTTGTAGCTGTAGGAGACATTTTTTCTCACCTGAATTGATTACTTCAGCATACAGGATTGTGTGTGCGATTCTGTTCATCTTTGGAGAGCTGCATCATATTATGTGTCACTGTTATTGTGAACAGTTTAGCATATCATTCCTTATTGTCATACAGTTATAGCAACGAGGTTTTCGAATTGACTCCTTCACTGTTACCGTGAATCATTTATGTGACTCGGCAGTTTGATTATGAATAGGCATATTTGTCTTTGTCCTGCCATGTATGATTGTATTTCTTGAAGGCAGTCGGTTATCATCAACTCATGCGCGTGTATGGCTGTGTCAATGCTGAATGGTTCATATGGGTACCGTCGGTTATCATATGCATCGTCATCATCATTGTTATCGTAAATGTTCGTGGCTTCGATATTGAACCGTTTATCCATGTGTTGGATTCTGTTCTTTGATGTGATTAATTGAAGTCAATGAAGAATATGAAGCGACCCTTATTTGGTAACTGCCGTCTGTTCAGGTGCCATGAAAATAAGAACTTGTAAGGTCGTTCGTTTCGCATGAAAGTTGGAAAATGGCATTTTGGTGGTATGGTCCACTTAGATTGTGATTCTGGTTTGATGACTATGAGCTTTGATCATTGGGAATTATTTTGTTCTAAGTGGTTCTGTAGCATGGTGACTTCTTTTGTTACTCAACGACTTGTAATTTCTGTATGACGTTTTTGAGTGTGCTGTTCAAATTATCATATTTGCGGTAGCAGGGTATTGAAAAGTCATTTTTGTGATTTTATCATCGACTTCAAGTATATGACACTCAACTGTTGAAGCGATATTTTTTCTTAAAATCTATTTGTTATCATTGTGAAGTTTCTGTAGAGTTGTATTAAAAAATCACAGTGTTGGTGATCAACGTATGTGTGTTTCAGTATTATTTTCTTTGTTGACAAAAGCTAGTGTAAGGTTCTATTCATTTTGTATAGAGTGCTCAAAAGTTGTGAGCTCTACACTAAGATTTTGTCATTATTATTAATAAAGGAGTATTATTGTGTGTGGCTGGGTTTTTTCCCTTGAGTAGTTGGGTTTTCCTAGGGTATCTCTGGTGTACTTGTGTTTTGTTTTATCTGTTAATTGTTTCTCTGCTATTCTAATTCTATAAATTTAACATGGTATCAGAGCGGGTCTAATTAAAGATCCGTTATCAAAATAAGACAATTGGGAATTTAAGAGATGCAATAAATGATGGATTCATATGAGAACGTGTAGCTGAAGAGCCTTGAAGGATAGAATCTCCGAAGAAGCTTCTTACCTGGAAGGATGTGTTGGTGCTCAAAATTTTCACTCTCTGGCTGCACTATAATTTTGTGATGACGAAAGATCTATTGGTGGATTGTGAGGAAATTTAGGCAATAAAGAGATTATACATTTGAATATTGATCATGAATTTTATGTAATTATTAGTTCATGTTAGAACACTAGGAACAGTGTATGCTTTTAGTATTGATCTGTATATTTCTCTTCATGATAGTTTGATTCTATGAACTATTACTAATCTCTCTAAAAATGCTTCTAGGACGGATCAAGAAGCAACAAGATGATGAGAGATTACATGCAAAGTCATGTAGGCTATAGAAATGAACATAGGGACATTGCTTGTAGCCATGTGACTGAATTGGTGATTCATAACTTCATTAAAGAGGAAGAACCTATACAGTTTCTCATTATGATTAGTTTCTTCGAAGAGGAAGAAATGATATTCAGAGGGAAGAGTCTTTAGCTGCAAAGAACAAATTTGCATAGTCAATCCGAATTTGAAATTGCTAGCTTCAGAATAGGGTGATCTGGAATGAGGTCGAGGAGGATAGTACTGGATTCGAGTATGTCAAAAGTTCTGGAGGTGTGTGTTGAAAACCATTCCTCTACGGCAAGAATTGCAGGCAATCTTGTACAAGGAGGTCAAGAGGTTGATGCAAGTGCTTGAAGATTCAGAGGGAGCTTGTGTGGAGAGTGCCAAGTCCTTTGTAGAGGATCAACAAGCTCGCGTAGCAGTGACTGCAAAAGCTCCTTGTTTGATCAAACATTGGAGTCAATTAATTTATTGTGATAATCAAAGTCGTGAGTAGGCTGCCCCTGTTGAGAGGGAGTCTCGGCTGAGGAGTCTCAGCATTCAGATGATCTCTGTCTCAGCATTCAAATAATCTTTTATGTGCTTTAATGCATTTTTCTCTGAGAGGGAGAAATTTGAGGTGCAAGCCCTTGTTGATGCATTCTTCTTTGTGAGAGAGAAGTCTGAGGTGCTAGCCCTTGTTAATGCATTCTTCTCTGTGAGAGAGAAGTTTAGGAGTAGCCATGGTGGATCCACCACCCTCTAGGAGTAGCTATGGTCGATGTCATGTGAGAGACTTTATGACAACATCACGTTGAGTGACTCCGTGATGTGAGCTTGTGTTTATTTCACATGGGAGTAGCCATGGTGAACATCACGTTGAGTGACTCCATGTTGCTATCACGTTGAGAGACTCCGTGATAAAGTTTTGGTTTCCTTCACAATGGGTGTAGCCATTGTGACTGTTATGTTGAGAGACTCCATGACATGAGAATCTGGAAAAATATCTCCTTTGCTAAGAGGGAGTGTTAATGTATGTAGCTGCAGGAGACATTTTTTCTCATATGAATTGATTACTTCAGCATACAGGATTGTGTGTATGCGATTCTGTTCATCTTTGGAGAGCTGCATCATATTGTGCGTCACTGTTATTGTGAACAATTTAGCAATCATTCCTTATTGTCATACAATTATAGCAATGAGTTTTTTGAATTGACTCCTTCACCGTTATTGTGAATCATTTATGTGACTCGGCAGTTTGATTATGAATCGACATTTTGTCTTTGTCCTGCCGTGTATGATTGCATTTCTTGAAGGCAGTTGGTTATCATCTACTCATGCGCGTGTAAGGCTGCGTCACCATCATTGTTATCGTAAATGTTTGTGACTTCAATATTGAACCGTTTATCCATGTGTTGGATTCCGTTCTTTGATGTGATTAATTGAAGTCAATGAAGAATATGAAACGACTCTTATTTGGCAACTGCCGTCTGTTCAGGTGCCACAAAAATGAGAACTTGTAAGGTCGTCTGTTTTGCATGAAAAATTGAAAAAATGGCATTTTGGTGGTATGGTTCACTCGCTTAGATTGTGATTCTTGTTCGATGACTGTGAGCTTTGATCATTGGTTATTATTTTTTTCTAAGTGGTTCTGTAGCATGGTGATTTCTTTTGTTACTCAGCGAGTTGTAATTTGTGAGTGACGTTTTTGAGTGTGTTGTTCAAATTATCATATTTGCGGTAGCAGGGTACTGAAAAGTCATTTTTGTGATTCTATCAGCGACTTCAAGTATATGATCACTCAACTGTTGAAGCGATATTTTTTCTAAGTCTATTGTTATCATTGTGAAGTATCTGTAGAGTTGTATTAAAAAATCACAGTGTTGGTGATCAACGTATGTGTGTTTCAGTTTTAAGTTCTTTGTTGACATAAGCTATTGTAAGGTTCTGCTCATTTTGTATAGAGTGCTCAAAAGTTGTGAGCTCTATACTAAGACTTTGTCATTATTATTAATAAAGGAGTGTTTTTGCGCGTGGCTGGGTTTTTCCTTCAAGTAGAAGGGTTTTCCTAGGGTATCTTTGGTGTCCTTGTGTTCTGTTTTATCTGTTAATTGTTTCTCTACTATTCTGATTCTATAAATTTAACAACTGCTAGAACAAGGCAAGAAACATCTTATTCACAGACACAGTTTTAGCCTTTCTGTGAAGTGATCTTAATTTCTTAAGAAAATTGAGAGGACATGGTAAAATTAAAAATAATGGGTCATTAAATGGGCATTTCCTATGTTCCGATTAGGAAGATGATCATTTTCCATCTTTTTTGGTCCAAGTTACAGATACTTGGGTTTCCTGGTTTATTTCAAAGAAAAATTAAAAAATAATAAGATTAGAAAAAGCGAACAAAATTAGCCATAGTATCAAATTTTATAGACAACAAATAATGAAATACTACCGGTAAGTTGGGAATGTTTAACAAGCCATGATATGACATATCACAAAGCTTTGCATTATCTATTCAAAATATGATATATCTGATGTTTGGGGCATCTTCAGTATATCACTTCTTTCTGGGGTGGGCTCACACAGTCAACTTAATACATTATCTCCCAATGGATATATGCGATTGATTTCAAAGTGTATTTATATATACACACATGTACTATACATATGTATTGTATATATGTGTACATATATGTAGATAGATATATCAATATGTATATATGTATGGATACATATATATACTATATATATATGTGTGTGTGTATATATGTATGTATAACAAACAGGTATTTATATATGTATGTATACATATGCATATAAGTCATCATATGTCTGTTTTTCAAGCATGTTTAAATTAGCAATTGGCTCGTTTGAACCATATGTAGTAGTAATGGCAGCATAGGTTAATTGGTTATGAATTTATTGAGCATTTTTTAGGTTTAAAAAATGTAAGAAAATAAAAGTAAGACATGCACATAGCTAGCATTGTTCGTTTAATTTTTACTTTTAATATGACTGATGGCAAACCAGGTAATACTGTTAGAATTCATAAATGGTGAATTCTCACAGAATCCAGTGAACACCTGCATGCAAATACCTGTCACGAATAAGAGAAAATAAAAACACAGAAGAAGTGCTATGAAAGCGAGAGGCCAAAATGTATAATGCAATAAATAATAATTAAAAGAGATCAATCCTTATAAAAAGGAGATCAAAATCTAAAAAGGAGAAACCCCAGGTTGCATAAATAATAAATAATAATAAGTTAACTATTATTATGCGTAAGATTAGCTTAAGCACTAAAGAGATAATAAGTGGCTTAATTATTAAATCAACATGATTTAATTAATAAGCAAAATACCTTATTACTCTAACACCCCACCTTAAGATGAACTTAGGAAGAAGCTAAAACCCTAGAGTTGAAAGCAGGTAATGGGTCTCGGCAACAAGGCCTGATCAAGTAGCCAAGTACAAGGAAATCTCTGTGAAATGGAGAAAAGGAGAAAACCGAGTGGGAAAAAAACTCCTCTCCAAAAAGAGATGGAAAAAAGAGTACAAATGCAATGTCTCAAGAGATTCTCAAAACCATAAGTACAACCAATCCCCCCCATGAGAGAGGATCGAGACTCCAAAGCCCCCCAGAATGATAGAACCCCCGAGTCGATGATTAGACCAATGTGGCTCCAATAGGGAAGGACCAAAGGCAATGGACAAAGAAGAGGAAACCCTTGAATGTGAGGTGAAATTGGAAGGCCCAGTTGATGCTCAAAAGAGAACACGTGAGAATACTGTAATGGAATCTCCAATGAAGATCGGATAACAGATGTGCTGAATCTGTCACTTGAGAGGAGATGAATGTCCTCTAATATGTCCTCAACAACTGCAGTAGGTGGCTCGATGCATGGAGCGACAATGTAAGGAAATGTTGAAGAGGAATCCTGTTGAACAAATGTAAACTCAACAGGAGGCGGAGGTGTAGAAGTCACAACACTGGTCTCAGGAACAATACATAAGTTTAAGTGACCCGACTTCACCTCAATAGGCTCTCGTGAAAAAGGAGGGCTATTCTCTGATAGTGGAGATGGTGGACCAAAATGAGAGAGAGTACAAACAGGAAGAATGATCAACTGTCCCTGTCCCACTGTGAGTAATCTGATAGATAGAGAGAAGGTTAGAGGATACAATCATAACAATGTTATTCCCCATCAAAATG
>MU217158.1:623109-640611 GCA_018584345.1 Thuja plicata | reverse complement strand
CCATCAACATATAGAACATCATCAGTCTTGTTCTTTCCATCCAAAGTGATAGAACCTCTGCCTATGATAGGTTTAGGAGTGTTATCTCCAAATATAACCATACCACCTTTGTATTTGTCCAACTGAATAAATCTATCTTTGTCACCTGTCATATGATGGGAGCATCCACTGTTAATGATCCAATCATTTCTGATGTCTGCTTTTGAAATTAGGGCTAGCTCTTGTTCTTCCTTTTCATCTTCAATGTCCATTTCCTCAAGAAACCTTTCCATGTCTCTAAGGGAAATGAATCCAATTTCATCTTCTCCTGAATCTTCATCAGTTACATCTGCTTCAACATGATAACATTCCTTCTTATATTTGGGTTTGTAATCAGATCTAAACTTCTTGACTCTTGTGGGACACTTAGATGCAAAGTGACAAATCTTTTTACATGAAAAACATTTGAATGGAAGTTTTCCTTCATATTTTACATTTCCTTTCTTTTCTCTTCTAGCTATCATAGCAATGATTTCTTCAAGTTCTTCATCAACTTCTTCTTTCTCATTATGACTGGAGATGTGTAAGGATTTCTTACCATGGATTGAGGCTTTGAAATTTGTTTCAATTTTAGGTTCTATTTTTAATCTTGATATCTCAAATGCAGAGATTTTGCTGATCAAGGTCTCTCTCTTGAAATATTGTGAGAATTGCCTAGTTTCCTCCAGAATATTGATCTTGTTTTCATAGTCTGATGTCAAGGTAGTTAGCAACTTGTCCATTATATGTTCTTCTGATTTTTCACCACCATTGTTTTGGATTCCAGATACTTCTTCATTTATCCTTTGATTGTAAGCTCTAATGTTCTCTTCAAGTAACATCTCAAGACTGTTGTATTTCTTCTTCCATGTCTTTCTACATGCATTCTTTTCTTGAACATCTCCTTCAAACATATCTTCTAAATACTTCCATATGGTATATGCTCTATCAATTTTATTGATCTCAGAAAATTCACTGTCAGATAAGGCACTGATTAGGGCTTCTTTGGCAATTGCATTGTGTGTAAATATATCCTTTTGTCTATTGGTAGCA
The DNA here is from genome assembly GCA_018584345.1 of Thuja plicata. Classification (NCBI taxonomy): domain Eukaryota; kingdom Viridiplantae; phylum Streptophyta; class Pinopsida; order Cupressales; family Cupressaceae; genus Thuja; species Thuja plicata. Next base: position 639,540 of record MU217158.1, on the reverse strand, counting down.
TCATCCTTTGCAAGGTCTTTTAGAGATGGAATTAAAACTTCTTGTGTGGAAATTTCAAAGATCTCAAAGCCAACACACTGTAGATGTGTTATAATTTTTTTTTTCCAATCCAGATAATTTTCTCCATCGAACTTAGGGCTTTCTTTTCTAAAGTAAGACATCTGATCTTCCTTAATCTATTAGGCTTCTTCTCCAAGGCACTTGGCTCTGATATCAATTGTTAGAATAGTCCCAAAGGATAACTAAGATGGGGGGTGAATCAGTTATCAGTAACTTCAGTTCTTTTTACTTCTTTACCTTTAGAGTACAAAAAAGTAAATGCTTAATAAGATAACATAATACTCAACACACAATTTGATTACGGGGAAACCAAATGGTAAAACCCCAGTGGGAATTAGCACCCACAATAAACTATACTTGTTTGTAGCAATCCCTGTTAGAAGATATTTCAACCCTGTTAGGAGTTGTACAATACAATGCAATAAGTATAGTGACCTGGTTAAGGGTTGGACCCTATTAGGAGTCTTTTACAAGTAATCATGTTAGGGGTGGTGGACTCACTGTCCAAAAGCTCACTGCTTGATGGTGAAGGCTACAACCTTCAGAATAACAGATATGCACTATATCTGATGATGAACTATAGAGTAGACCTGTTGTCTTGATCAGTTCCAGTGTATTGTAATCTTTCACTTCTTCTTCACATAGACTCTTGATGAATGAACCAACTCTGATAATCTGCTCTGTACATCTTTGTTATCTTTTCATATCATTCACACTTAGCATGTCACCTTTGACATTCTATAAGTATCTTCCATATAGTATGAGATTATGGGACCTGTAAGACAACTCTTCATAACATCCTTGTTGGCTCTACTAAGCATGCAAGCATAATTACAACCTCGCAAGTATAAACCAAATAGACGCGAAGCTTCACTAAGTCGGCCTCACCGATTTAACTTTAACTTTACAGTCTTCTTGAAACACATTTGGTGCCTTTGGATTAATATCATCAACTCATAACTAATCATGAATGTACACATGCATATACAGAAGATAGGCGCAGCTCAAGAAACATGTGATATATGTCGGCCCTAAACCGTTACACTTCCAGAACTATAACTGCCAATAATAGAATTACATAACTTTACTAAAACATCATATCTGGGTCTACGTGTATAAAAATAAGATAATAAACATGTCAACAACATGTATCTATCCATGCAAGTCTTCATATCATCATTAGGATAAGTACATACAGACTTACTACTGTGTATTATATGTTGTCATCAATGACAAACATACAATCAATCAGCTGCTCAAAATCAAATTTCCAACAGTCTATCCTTCTTTCAATACAAAAAATGTATTTCTTGGGCTTGTATTTCTTCCCTTCATTGTCCTTCTTCTTCAAAAACAATTTCTCCATATGATTCTCACTTTTGCAATACCTGCAAATAGTGGGTTTTCTTCCAACTTATTTTTCTTTCCATCATTTCTAGAAAATTTACTTTTAGCTGCATATGCATGATTCTTCATGGTACATCCTTCTTAAATAAGTTGACCTTCTTTAATCTAAAAAGACTTGAAAAATTGATAAAAATTTTGTTGTGGAGTATTAGGATTTAGTTGAATAACACTTTTCCTTAATTCCTTATACACCTTGTATGACTAGGGAAGCTTACTTTTAAATATTGCAATCAACTAAAAATATTTTTTTCCATATTCAACACCTCTTTTCTTCAGCTAGGCATTTAAAAAAGTAACTTCATCGAAGTAATCAGAGATTTTGTCAAAATTAGATGGATCTAATCTCACCAATTTTTCTTCTATACTAAATATGCTAGCAATATATGCATCTTTATAATTTTTTCCCTAAATTCTCCCATAGCTCTATTGAATTTTTAATATCAACAAATCTTCTACTGATATTGGGGCTTAAATATTTACCCATAATACCTCTAGCTTCCTCCAAGTTCAATTTCCAAAGCTCTTTTTGTTTATCAGTTTGCAGTTCTCCAAAATCCTTATTCACTATCCTCTATAAAGCCTTTTCTCTCAAAGCATTTTTTATTGCAATCCTCCAATCTGTGAATCCACTTCCATCAAATATTGGCAATGCTTCATTTGTAGAGCCTATGTTAGCCACACAAAAAAATTATTCAAACAAATATTACTCTAGCAATTTAACAACCCTACAAACAAATCACTCTAGCAATACATTTTTAGCTAAACCTAGCTCTGATACCATGTTAAAATAGACCCAAAAGAAAACAACATAAAAAACCACTGTAACAACTTCTCCAAGTATGAGAAAAATAGGGAAAAAATATATAGCACTTACAAAGATATATCAGAAACAAAAACAATGCATTAATCTAGCTTTCTTAGAACCATTCAAAGCCTTTAAATGTCTTCTAACAAAATGCACTATTTTCTTGTGCATACTACATATTTATAGTTGCAATACTAAATTTGGAAATTATTCATGTAATACAATTGAAAGAAAGAAAAAAAATTTGGAGACATGAAAGAAGAAAAAAATGATTTTATAATTTATTAGGATTGTACTTATAAATATTATTCATGTAATAAAAATAATATTAATAAAGATAAATTCATATTAAAATTATAAAATATTATAAAATCAAAGGTAAATATACTTAAATTTACAAATAAACTTTTTTTTTTAAAAATCATACAAAGTTAAAAATAAAATAAAATCCTTTAAAAGGTAAAATATTTATTAATTTTAAATAATTTAAAGTTTAATATTTTTAAAGAAATATTAGTTATCATTTTTTACCTTTTAAAATATAATGTCAAAAAACTTATTACAAAATATTTAACATTATAGTTCTAAAATAATTCATCTCTATTTTTAGTTTAACTTAACTAATACAACTAAAATTAATAAACATAGGTCATCAATTTCCATTATCATGATTGAAAGTTGAAAGTAATTCTTGTACTATAGAATAAATATTTATATAGGATACTAATAAGAACAACAAAAGAACCTAATGTAGCTAAGGACAAAGAACTTTTTTTTAATAAGTCTGATTAAACATTTGTCTTTTAATGTTTAAACTTATCTCCTGAATTAATATTTCATGTTGAGAAATTGAAAACACTCAACGAAGTTTGGGAAGCGCTAAAAAACTATTTTTGGACAATTGATGAACTTAGAAGTCATGAGTTGGAAAATCAACTCCTAGGTATTAGTCTTACTAGTTTTGCAACTTTAGGGGACTTCTTCACTAAATTTAAATCTCTAAAGTTATAATTAAAAGATTGTGGAATTGATAAAACCCCTATCATAACATATTTAACATTATAGTTTTAAAATAATTCATCTCTATTTTTAGTTTAACTTAACCAATACAACTGAAATTAATAAACGTAGGTCATCAATTTCCATTATTATGATTGAAAGTTGAAAGTAATTCTTGTACTAAATAATAAAGATTTATATAGGGTAACAATAAGAATAGAAAAATAACTTAATGCAACTAAGGAAAAATAATTTTTTTGTAATAAGTGTGATCAAACATTTGTCTTTCTATGTTTAAAATTATCTCCTGAATTAATATTTCATGTTGAGAACTTGAAAACACTCAACAAAGTTTGGGAAGCTCTAAGAAAACTATTTGAGACAATTGATGAAATTAGAATTCATTATTTGGAAAATCAACTCCAGCTACATATTAGTCTTACTAGTTTTGCAACTTTAGGGGATTTCTTCACTAAATTTAAATCTCTAAAGTTGTAATTAAAAGATTGCGAATTTCATAAGAAGATCAATAAATCGTTTATGTACTTTCCAAACTAGGTTATTAATTTTCTATGGTTGTCTCTATTTTGTATTCCTCTTAAAGAGCCTTTGTGCCTCATGGTCTATGCCCTCACTTGACAAATTTATTGCTAATATTACAAGGAAACAATAAAATTTAATTCAAATGGGTACTTTGAAATATACTAAGGTATGAGCTCTAATTGCGGGAAATGAAAAGCAACAAAATGCTAAAGGAGAGAAAAAAAAATAAAAAAAGAGAAAGAAGGGAAGAAAGAAGATAAAATTGACAACTTCAAAAAGGATAACTCATCTAAGAGTAAAAAAACTATTGATAGAGTTAAATGTTCCTTTTTTTAAAAAATATTGGTTATGAAGAACATCAGTGAATGAAAAAAATAGATTGAGCACCTCACTTTTCCAAACAAAAAGAATAATATTGAGGTAACTGATTCTGTAAAAGCATCATCTTCAAATCTGAGAATTACTAAGAATAAAGAGAAATTGAAAGGTAAGGTCTTATTTTCTCAACTGATTATAGATTCTAGTGCTACGCACCATATGGGTTCTAAAATTGATGTGGGCTATTTAGATCTTGATTCCAGTCCTCATAATTTAGATGATTCAGCAGATGGTAGCCATATCTAGGCAGATTTTTTGGAAGCATCACATTCTCTACTTGGGGTGTGGTATACATCAGAAAATTAATCATCTTTGGGGTGGGGTGGGGGGCAGGGGGCTTACAGACTCCTTCACTTCTCATCTCTTTTTTGGAGGATAGTTTTTTCCCACTGGGTTTTCAAACTTTCTCCACTTTGTGCGATATTTCATTGTACATGGGTACCTCATAAAATCTCGTATCCAAGACCCATTTGTATTGTTGTCCTCCTAAGTTATGCTTAATAAGGGTTGTTAGTGTAATTATTTATTTTATTACACTTAGGATTATTAATCCTAATTAGTTGTGTTGGAAAGTGATCACTTTTGTATATTATGAATCACTTTTTGGTTGTCATTTATGGCACCACATCTGGCATATTGATCGATTGATTAGAAGTTAAGTTTTGGTGATTCAGTTCTGAAATTGACTATGTGTAGAAGCAGAAATACAGAGATATTTTGGGTATAAAAGATTGAGATCAATGAGTTATCATGTTTAAGCTAAGAGGAAGATACTATGGGGTACGTATGACCTACATCTAAGATCAATTTTATTTTGGTGACAAGTAAAGAGAGTTAGAGAGATTTGAAGACAAGCGAAATCAACAGAAAAATGAAACAAAGCAGTTGGATAACAATGATGATTTGTGGAATATGACATGGACTCCTGGAAAGATAAGATGGATTATGAATACGGATAATCTATATTTTGGTAATGTAAGAGTGCCAAATTTTTATTTTCTCTTTACAGTATTAACTCTATTTTAGATTGAGAGTCAAGTGTGTAATATTGATTAAGTAAGATGACTTGGTAAAAAGAAAGATGTGTGTGTGTGTGTGTGTGTGTGCGTGCATGCGTGCGTGTGTGTAGACCTTATGGAAAGACATATTTTCAATTAGTGTCAAAACACTTAGTCATTCAGTGTTACCCAAGTACACAATATTACCTAAGTATACAGTGTCATTTGAGTGTTCAATATCACCCGAGTGTTCACTATCGCCCAAGTGACAGTTTGAAGCTGACTTTGCACATATTGTTAAATATATATTTTTTTATTGCAAGCCAACCTACAAAGTTATTTGTTGGATAAAGATATATATATATGTAAGATAGTTTGTTTATTTAATATGTAGAATATGTATATAGTATGAATGTATAATTAGAAGATGATATTATTATGCGAATGGTAGTTTGAGTTAAGTGAAGAAGTATTCAGGACAAAAGAGACTTATCTATCACAATTAGGTGATCAGTTATATTTCAAAGGATCTTATTCAGCAATCATAGTTGCACAAAGAAGATCATCAACTGGTTCATTCTCACAGGTGGATCACCAAAATTAATTTAACAAGGTGGACCTAATAGTCCTTTCTTTGAATCTCTTAACATAGTTGCATTACTTATTTTATTGTACAAAATCCTTTAACAAGGTGGACCTAACAATTCTTTCTTTAAATCTCTTAACAGAGTTGCATTACTTATTGTATTATACAAAATATTTTAACAAGGTGGACCTAATAGTGCTTTCTATGCTCCTAACAGGGCAGACCATTAGAAGTGGTCATTGTAAGCTTTAACAGGATAAATTTATACTGCAGTACTAAATCTTGTGGGTATCATCCCCACCCCTGTTTTAATTTCTTTTGGAAGGTTTTTGGGTAACCAAATATTATGTTATGTGTTGTATCTGATTCTTTACTTTCAAGTTATATGCATGCAAACAAATAAGATAATCTATTTGTGGACTAAAATGATTAAGTTTTATTGATTCCTGATTCACCCCGCCCCCCTCTGAGTCATTGGGCACATCATATAATTCCAACAATTGCTATCAGAGCAGTGGTTCTCTTATCAGAAGTTTTATAGCTTGATAAAAGATCAGAGGATATGAAAACATATAGACTAAAGAAAGCCATTGAGAATGAAAAGATAGATCTTAAAGTGGTTATGTATTAGATCATAACACTTAAGGGACAACTCTCTCTTTCCCTAAAGAAAAGAAAAGAATTAGAAGCGTGGATGAATGACAAGAATTATATAGAAGAAAGAATTGAAGAACTTTGCAAAGATAGGAGATTAGAAGAAGCTGACACAACCATTGAAGAATTTCTTGCAAAGAATCTCAATTTACATGAAGAAGTCAGAAAGTTTAAAAGAGAACAAGAAGTTCACTCAATCAGAATGTGTGAAGTCATGGAACTAAAGAATAAAGAAAAAGATGACAAAAATATAGCACAAGAAGATAAAAGACTTCTGAGTACAAGATTAGAGGAAAAATAAAATGAAATCCAACACTTATCACTTCAGCAAATTGATTTGGTAAGTCAACTCAACAATGCAAAAAAAGATGTTGTCAACCTAAGGATAGAAAATGAAAGACTACAGAATGATCTCAATACTGAAAAGAAAACAAATGAAAGTATGGTGAATTCACAAACTAGCATGGATCAGACAACAAAACTGAGAAATCATGGACAGACTGGATTAGGATATATTGAACAAGGTGAATCCTAAAAACAAGGAGCTCAAAGAAACAATAGACCTAGATGCAATCACTCTGGTAAGACATGGTATACATCAAATAAATGTTGGAGCAATGGAAAGTAAAAATTTAATGGTAAATGATACAGCTACAAAAAATATGGACATATAGCAAGTGAATGCAAATAGAAACCTAAGTTTGAAGGGAAATGCTACAAATGCAACAAACAAGGTCGTAGATCTTCCAAGTGCACAACTAAGAATTGGAATCTTGCTGAAAAATTAGCCAAGGCAATTTTCGGTTGGGATTACAAAAATTGGTACAAATGTTGTCACTGTGGTGAATATGGACACATTTGTGCAAACTATGTGAAGAATCACTTCAGAAAAAGAGATCATACTAAGAGATGCTATGTGTGTAAATGACTCAGTCATCTGAGCAAGAACTGTATGAACAAAGAAAAGGTTGATATTGGTTTTGAGAATGGTAAAACAAAAGTCTCAAAAATCAGAGCTCAAATGAGCAAGCAATGGGTAAGGAAATCCTCATATAATTAAGATCAAAGAAATAAAGGATCTAATGACACCCTAAATAGTGTGATGGGTGGATCCATCATTACAAAATAAGAAAGTAAGGAGATGACTGGAACTATGCAATAAAAAGCCATCCTACATTAGTTCTAGGCTAGAAATATAGTCCATATCCGCATATTGATGCATAAGGGCATATTGTAGTTCAACCTAAGTCAGAATGTTAGTTACACCTGAGTCACTCTAGTTCACCCGAGTTGAGTAAGGCAGTGTTGATAAATGGAAAGTTAGTTTCACCCAAGCCTCTGAGTGAATCTTGGAGAAACACCTGAGTCACGCCAGCTAGTATGTACAGAGAATTTAATGAGATAGTCTAACTCTTGAAAAACTCTTATATATGAAGGATTATAAAGAGTATTTTTTACAATACTTTCAGTTTACAAGTCAATTCAGAGCTTTAGCAATTCTATGTGAATTCATGATTGAAAGTGGAGTTTGATTAGTTTTTTCATGCAATATGGCATCCACTTCCAGCAGTAAGGTCAAGAAAGGTTCGAAGATGCTAGTAAGGAGCACAATTTGTGATTCTCCCCTATTCAAGCTTCATCCGGTAGTTGAAGAGGAAATATACCCGATGGGAGCTCATTCCCTAATCCCTCTGAGAGTGTTACTGGTGAATAACATTCACAACTTCTATCACTACAACATATAGGATCTTGCAACCAGTGAGATGAATAAAACATATGAGAATTTATGCACAAATGAGAAACTGAAGCCCGAGCATAAACGCCTCAAAACCAAGGGTTTGACACATATCATGCATATGCCAATGGAATTCTAGAAAAAGTGGATGAGATATGTTCTTAGTCATGTTCACGACATCCAACTATGGATGGATCATCCTGTGAAGATCACCAAGAAAATAATTCACCATGTTACTGGGTTCCCTATGCTAGACAAGCCAAAAGCTACCAAAACCCTAAATAGTGATGAACTAACAGAGTTAACTCTTTCTGAGTGGGATGATAGAGGCATGAGACTCAATGGAGTAATAGACATGGAGATGAAATTTGGCATTCATGTGATAGCACTAAAGATATACAACTCAAGAAGACCCAAAAGTGTTGCATGTGAAGTTGTTGACCTAGCCTACAAAGTTGCCAAGAAAAATATGGTATTTGACCTAGCATAATTGCAACTCACTTAGTTGAGAAAGAACATGGAGAGCATTCGAGTATCAAAAAAAAATTCATGTAAGTTTGGTTCTCTTCTAATCTACATACCATTTTATGTTCAGAAGTTCTTTCCCTCCAAAGGAACAATAGTATGGAAAAAGGATAGACCAATCATTCATCAAATTAATGATTTCATAGTTGAGATGGGAGATAATTTTAATAGTATCATGGATGGATACTTTGAAAGTTTCAAATAGAAAATGCAGAGTAGATATAGGATTCCCAAACAACTAGTTGAGAAGTACAAATAAGAAATATATTTTGTATTTGATTGTGACAATGTGTATATACAAGTAGTAAAGCCTAGGGTTGCATGGGCACAACCCTTGCCATATGAAGTTAATAATGAGGACACTAAAGATATCATAGAGGATCTTGTAAATGAACCTGTCAATATAAAGGCACCCTACTTTGGAACCTATGAGGAAGCTAAGAGAAGGATATCTCTATAAATTGAGATTCCTAAGATATTGAAGAGAGGAAGAAAGAGTCTTGATACATTCAAGAAGAAGTATGGAAAGACCTCTGACTCTTCTTCAATATTTGGGAGAAAATAGGAAACAGTTAAAATAGAGGAGATTGAGGAAATTGAATCTGACAAGGAAGAAATTGATGTTAATCCTCCACAGAAGAAGAGGAAGACAACACCTAAATAGAAGAAAGAAAAAGGCACTACTCCTGTTGTCACCTTGAGAAGATCTAGGATAAAGCTTATATTAAGTGATGAAGAGGATGAAGATGAAGAAGGTACTGTAGTCTTCCCTAAACCCACACCCACACTTGATCAAAAGATCAAAGACCTTAAAGAAGGAAGAGCCATGATTTCTTTAAAATCACCAAAGTATGCTTCTAGGACAGAAGAAGAGAAAAAGAAAATTGAGCAAGCAGTGGTGGAGAAGATGTAAAAGTTGAAATATGACCCTTCTGAGTTGAAAAGTTATATGACAGAAAAATTATTTAAGGCAGTCTCTATTCCCTGGAAGAATGCAGTACAAATTGAAAGAGATATAAGGGAAGAGACATTGAAAAAGGTCATGCCTGCAATGAAAGGAAAAGAAGTGAAAGAGGCCTTAAGAAAATATGAGAATAATCACACCCCCAGATTTAGGGCATTTCAAATATTGAACAAAAATATAGAAGAAGTAGCTTAGCATGCTACATTAGTGCAGAAATCAATATTTGAGATTGCAGAAAGCATTGTGAAGGAAGAACTACCAAGTACAGACCCTCCAACACAAGGAAATGATGACCCTCTACCTGAGGTATAGACTATTGAAGATTCCAACACATAGAATGTTGTAGTTGATGTAATGGCATCACTACCCCAATCTCCCATACATAGTATAGAAACTCTGAGCAAAGACAAGATTTCATAATCTAGATCAAAAAAGACAAAACCAAAGCAATAGGCTCCTCTTACTATTGAGACATGCACACCTGAGTTAATGAAAGACAAGGTAGACATTTCTACTTTTGATTCATTAGTTAGTATTGATCCAACAATTGGTAATATAAAGGTCAATGACCTAATAGGATTGAATAATGATACTAAGGATAAGGTAGATAAAGGTAAGGAAATTGTTTCTTCACCAAGTCCTAAATTAGAGGCAGAAATAACTAATGAGATAGATCTGGATAAAGAGATTGTGATTCCTAAATATGATCTATCCAACCTATATGTAGAAAAAATGGATATTTTGGGAGAACTATGAAAGAAAAGGGCCTTACAGTAGAAACTCAAAAAGGAAAGACAAAGGAAAAAAGTACTTGAAGATGTGAAAGGCATATTTGTAGATGCTTTGCAAATTGAAGTCAATGAAATTGACTCAATAATGGACCAACTTTCTGACATTGTCCACAAGTTTAACACATACATGAATTGTCAGGAAAAGTTACTTGAGAAGGTAGAGAAGAAATTTGAGAACAAGGTTCTAGAGAGAATTGCAAAGAAAATTGCAATTGACCAAGTGCAGCTTATACAAATTATCAGCACTCTATAAACCACTGTGAAAAATGTGGTAGCATTATTTGTAAAGTTGAGTGACTCCTCCAACTTTACCATGGAAATCAAGAATAAGATAGTAAAGATAGATGCTAACATGAAGGAAAGTGCAAGACAGTTATCACTTGACCCAAGCACCATTTCTGCTCACTTCACGAAAGTAAAGTATCTTAATAATTTATAGGCTGAAGTGTTGAGAGAAGAAGCAAGAATTAGAGAATTTCTTACAACCATTCAGAGTAAACTTCTACCACACATGGATGGAATTCATAAACATATAGCACATGCTAAAATTATCATCCATGGAAGCAAATTCTTAGTTGCCAAGATGATGATAGAGCTATCTGCAAAATTGCAAGTTGAATTGCATATCTTGAAGGTGCTATAGGATAATTGGGACAATACTTTGTCTCAAATTTTGAAGGTACATAATGATTTTGTATCTTACTTTGGGATAACCCTGTAGATGACATTATTTTTTAGTATTCTTGTCAAAAAAAATTGGGAAATATCATTGTATAAGAGGGAGATGTCATTGTAAATATAACATGTACAGAGAATAGTATACAAGATATATGTTACAATATCAATTTTGAAAAATACAAAAATAGAGTCAGTTAGACCCGAGCAACAGATCAAGTGTCAAAACTCGAGCAATTTGTAAGGGGGAGTTTTGACATATCAGATACTGAGTTTAATGATAAGGGTTTTTGTCACTAATGATAAGAGGGAGATGTCATTGTAAATATCACATGTACAAAGAATAGTATAGAAGATATATGTTACAATATCAATTTTGAAAAATACAAAAACAATGTCAGTTAGACCTGAGCAGTAGAGAAAGTGTTAAAACCCAAGAAATCTATTAGGGGGAGTTTTGACATATCAAATACAAAGTTTAATGATAAGTTTTTTTATCACTAATGCCAAAGGGAGAGTTTTTAGACCTTATGGAAAGACATATTGTCAATTAGTGTCAAAATACTTAGTCATTCAATATTACCCGAGTACACAGTGTTACCCAAGTATACAGTGTCACCCAAGTGTTCAGCATCACCCGAGTGTTTAGTATTGTCTGAGTGACAGTTTATCACCCGAGTAGTCTTTTGGACCCGAGTGACAGTTTGAAGCCAACTTTGTACATATTGTTAAATATATATTTGTTTATTGCAAGCCGACTTACAAAGTTATTTGTTGGATAAAAATATATATGTAAGATAGTTTGTTTATCCAATATGTAGAATATGTATATAGTATGAATGTATAATTAGAAGATAATATGATTATGCGAATGGAAGTTTGAGTTAAGTGAAGAAGTGTTCAGGACAAAAGAGACTTATCTATCACATTCAGGTGATCAGTTATATTTCAAAGGATCTTATTCAATAATCACAGTTCCACAGAGCAGATCATCAACTAGTCCATTCTCATAGGTGGATCAACAAAAATTATTTAACAAGGTGGACCTAACAGTCCTTTCTTTAAATCACTTAACAAAGTTTCATTACTTATTGTATTGTACAAAATCCTTTAACAAGGTGGAACTAAAAGTCCTTTATTTCAATCTCTTAAAAAATTTGCATTACTTATTATATTGTACAAAATCCTTTAACAAGGTGGACCTAACAGTCCTTTCTATGCTCCTAACAAGGCAGACCATTAGAAGTGGTTGCTTGGCTAAACAATTGTCTTAGAAGCACATAGAATTGGACTACTACTTTAGGATTGGACACCCTAATTGGCTACTAAGTAGATTATTTAGTCTCATTTAATTATCGACCAAAGACATAAACTTGGAATGGTATTTCCAAAGTATATGCTTCAAACCTTCTTGATTCTCATGGCTAAACCTATGGAATTGAAATAAAATATTATTCAGAAAGCTATACTATCTAAAGTGAATGCAATTACTCTAAGAAATTAGTAATCATGAATAGGGGTTACTCTATTTGCCTATGCTGCAGGAATAGTCCACCAGTTCTGCTACCAGTGGCTTGAGGAACAACAGAGTTCTATTTACTTCTTAATTAACAAGGGAATAAATTCTAATCTAATAAAACAATTCACTCACCAAGTGGGCCCCCTTGGATGAGTGAATAGAAATGTAATCAAGATAAGAGACTGAAACTCAAATTATGAACTCTATTAATTCATGGAGAAAATGTAATTGGAAAGTAAAAACAATGTTACAATGTCAACTTCTATTCCAGAAATTATATCAACTAGCTCCCGACACTTGAGAACTACAAAAGTTGACTTATTTAAAGAGAAAATACACTACTCCCTAAATCTAGGATCACTCCATTAATGAGGATCACTAATGGATACAAAGTGTTCATAACATAAAATGTCTAACAACAATAGTAGGTCTTCAAGTTCTTCCCAGAATATACCATGTAGTGGTTCTATATCTGCACGTGGTGTTTACTTAGGAATTGAATTGACTTATTCCTTCGTGAAAGTCCTACGACATGCCCTTCTTCAACTACTTTACTTAATTCCTTGTTTTATGTTGGCGCTTTTGCGGGTAATGGCTATCACTGACTCCTTCAACACCATGCTGGTATTCTTGAATGCGTCATGACTTGATTCCTACAAAATGGTTAGCATACACAACTTCTAACACATAAATATATTCTATCATTTAATACTAAGAAAGAAGTGTTAGCTTCCATTCGATATGCTTGCACAACATTCGGCAACAAGAAGGAGACTACCCTTAAACATAGGGTAAAAGCACAAAGTTGTGTCACATTTCAGGACCACTTATCAGCACATCTAAATTTGAGTATTTCTAAATAAAAATTAATTTTCTTCAAACATATGGTCTATCTAGATTCATTCTAGCTAAGCTAGATAAGTGGTTAAACTTTTCCAATTGAAAATGTCTATTAAATGCATGGCTTATACCAATTACCAAAGAAATAACATTATTTCATAAAATTGACATTTCAATAACCTCTACTCTTTTCAATGATATTTTTAAAAATATATAAAAATATGCTTTTTTAGAGATTAGAGTCAAGATTATTGTCATATAAAGTTTATAGTATTTTGATTAGATCTAATATATTATAAGTGAAAAATACAAGTAGGTATTTTAACATTCGATAAGATGTTGCTTCAAATAAATTAAAAAATAGTAAATCATATCAAAAAAAATTAAAATTTATATTTAACACTAGAGGAGAGAGTCCTCTTCAACAATATGTAATTTTGGTGGGAGATGAAAACTTTCAATTTCAGAAAGTTCAACTTTGAGCAATTATAATGGAGAAAATATAAAGTGAAAATAAATCTTTCTTCTTTTCTACACTAGATATAAATTTTATCAATAACATATTTTGAAATCATAGGGAAAAAATATTATTTGCATATACTTGTTTGGTAGGAACTAGACCCCATATTTTCAGGAGTTTTCAGTAATTGAAAAATGGACTTCAAAAACTAAAAAATTATGTCAATTCTTGTTCAAAAAAAATTTAAAAAATTATAGGCATAAACTTCAACCATTTTTACACATTTCATCAGTTTACATCATCCTCAAATTCTAAATAAAAATGCCAATTTTTATGTCATTAAACTTGAACAATTTGCATGTTGTGGTCCTTTTCCTTTGTAAAAGTGTGACACATGTTTGTACTTTTACCCCATAGCATAGGAGATAGGATTATTTATTTAGCATGCAACTACTTATATTCTGCAACTTTCATCCATCAGTTCTAAGAAAAATACATCATGTCTTTACCATCCATTTTACCTACTTATGTTCTTACATATATAAAATATATAAAACCATAAGTATAAAGTCTATGTTTCGAAAGAAAACTGCTAAAAAAGAAAGTAAACAATATGGAAAAGATGGCCTTTTGAGAGGCTCATCATTCCCCCCAACTGCACTATTGCTGGTCCCCAGAAATCATGAAATTATGAATCCTGGACCTAAGCCTAAGGTCACTAGCGGTCTTCTCACTTGTTTCATCAACAACATAGTTGAAATATCCATGGTTGTCCCAAAGCCTGTCCCACCTTTGTCTATCCTGAACCATATCATGATTTTCTACACTTTTATTCATTGCTAGCAAAGGCTGTAGGAGAATAGGAGGTTGAAAATTTAAGGGCATCCAATAATGCAGCTATGTTCAGGCCAACATTATAAACCATGGGGTTTGATGAGTAGCATGAGTTAAATTTTGTGGAGGATGAGGCTCCCTGATTTTCAATTCATGGGACATCCTTATCCACCTCTGCCTACAAGCTGCAATCACGACCTCAATATCCTATGATGAATGTTGTTCCCAATCTGTGTATACCTGCTCTCTGACTGGAAGAACCTTGCGAGACCCACTAGGATTCATTGTTATTGAGATCAAATCAAGGAAAGTCCACCTAGAACTCTTAACTTTAGGTCTTATCATGAGGGGTGTGTCTATCTCACTGTCTCTATATGGTAGAGCCTGATGCTCTCTGCTAATCTCATTCTGAATCCAGGACATTACTGCCCTCAACTAAACATCCCCCACATAAAGAAGTGAATTCCAATCTTTATTGTCGGGCACAACTAGATTATGAAAATATAATTCACATAAAAGGTTCTTGATGGGCATGGGTGCTGACTGGAAGGCATCATAAAATTTGTGAGGTGTAGCAATAGAAGAATTTAATACTTCTATGATGCTTGTCAATTGAAAGTTAACAATTTGTTCCCTAAGGAACAATGCATAAACTAGAGAAGGTGATCTACATGCCATTGTTGCAGGAATCAATTCAATTATCTACTCAATTATCCTCTCTAATATTGCAATCTGATTTGTTTTCTGTTCAAGTTGACAAGCCTATTCCTCAATTATCCTTTTCAATTTTTCTATCTCCAGTTCCCATTGTGTTGTTTCCCATGTGAAATTTTAGTACAAACTCAATCCAAATTCTAACGGTGTGGATAAATGATGAAGGGAAAGGTAGGAGAATCCCCAAT
Organism: Thuja plicata; assembly: GCA_018584345.1. Taxonomy (NCBI): domain Eukaryota; kingdom Viridiplantae; phylum Streptophyta; class Pinopsida; order Cupressales; family Cupressaceae; genus Thuja; species Thuja plicata. Next base: position 623,865 of record MU217158.1, on the reverse strand, counting down.
GGAGATGTCCTAGCCCCAGAAAATAACCACACAATGGAAAAAAAATAACACAGAGATTTAGATCCACACAATGCAAATACTCATAATAGAATCATCATATTTTCATCCAACATGCCTGGCTGTAAGGCCTTCTGGGTTATGGTGAAATACAATGCAATTACAAGAGAAACTCCACAAGATCTCACAAGATCCAAAGCAAACCCTAGCCACACTATGGTAGAAACCTCCAAGAAGATCCAAACTTGTGCTCGCAAGCCCACCAAGCAATCTCCTTGTTTCCCAAGCCACAACTACTAGTTCCTCTCAAAACTCTCTCCTCTACCTCTTCCTCTTCTCTAGGATGGATGAATCATGACTAAAGACTTCCCCCACAAACCCTACTTATGCCAATCTAAGCTAAAGGTCATCCTAGAACATAAATTAAATACAAGCACATAAATTAAATGCCACAAGTCGGCCAACAACAACAATTAAATGCCCAAAATTGATGTCTTAGTAAAATTGTGATAGCTCCTAGCTCCAGATGAATTAGGACTCGTTCTTCAAATTTTAGGTAGAAATATAGGCCCTCTTCAATCCCTAGAATTTTCATCCTCTAACTCTTTTTGGAAAATTACTTATACGGCCTATAATAGGCACCAAATTCCTAAGCAAGGCCAAGCTCCTCCCAGTCCATGCCAAGCAACCAAGACCATGCCAAGTTCCATTAAATACATCAAAACCAATTACCCAAGACCCAAGTAGGTTTATCCAACT
>MU217158.1:561575-577929 GCA_018584345.1 Thuja plicata | reverse complement strand
AATGAAAAGGTAAATATACTAAAGACAGAATTGTATGTAACTTCCAGATTTCTCCTTTTAAGATTAAGGAAACATTTTTTTTTTAAACAAGGAAAGAAATATAGATTCTCTTTTTTCTTTTTGATATGAAAATAAATAAGCAATAGATATGGTAGCATAGACATGTTTATAAATGACAGGATTATGCAATTTCCTATATCATTTTTGTAATAATAAGGGACTTGAAATAACAAGATTTATTCAATGTCTATCTTAACATAAAAGATAAATTTTATTTAATCAAGAACCCATTTTACAAATACATGGTTTGTCCACACTAATGGTTTCTTACAAATATGTTTTCAAGAATGCATAAATAAGTCATATGGCTTGGAACAATACTCTCATCTACTTGCATGTAATTTGACAAAAGAACATGACTTTTCATTTGAACATAGTAAATAGGTCTCTTTTTCCCCCTAGTTCATTCAAAGCTTCAAAATATAGCTTCAACCTCAAATCTGCAATAGAAAATAAGACAAGGGAAAAGTAGAAACCATGGGCTGCTCTCCACCCAACCTAGGCCCCTTATGAGGAAACCACTGAGCTTGGGGAACCAAACAAAGGTGGGCAACTTTCATACAACAAACAACAACAAAAGAAAAACATGAAGATCTCACATTAAAATCCCATTCCCATAGGCTTTCAAAATGGATCCCTCAAAGATCCTACATGGGGTGAAGTGGACAAGTACCCGAGGGAGAAGACCAACCCAAAACTTAAAATCCCAGCCTTCACATGGTTGCCCAAATACTTCATTTCTCATTTTCATCTAGAACATCATACCCTTATAACCCCAAAATTAAACAACAACAAGGGAGGCTTCATGGAGCCCATACTCCATGCTTTTTTCCTCTCCTCCTTTAGGAGAGACGCTACACCAAGGGTTGTCAAAACTCCTCCAACCCCAAGGCTACTCTTCCCTCCCAAGGGTGAGTAAGCCTTGATAATCCCATTAACAACACATACAAAAAAAAAAAAAAAAGCATTGCAACAACATCAAAATAACAATCACAACAAGATCATGGCTCTAATGAGCCCATAAACACAAACAACATCCATATTTTCAAGAACACATAAAAAATACAAGAGAGGGTTGCAACAAGTCCACCAACTTAGAATCCAAGCTTAAGGCAAGATAGTTGTAGAAGAGCTCCCTTTTAGCCCAATTCCTTCTTCCAAGATCACCAACTCTAGCTGTGTCTCTAAGTTAAAGAGTGGGTGTTCAAACTCTCCAACATGGACAGTTCGCACTAAAAAGCCACTAGAAAGCTCATGGGGAGAAGGAAAGTCCTCTAATTGGTCCCTCTTCTCTAAAATCCTACACCTTACTAAAAATAGATCCAAAAAGGGGAGCTCCTAAAAGGTGAATTATGTCTAAGCACAAATATGGAAGGGTGGTCTATCCTAAGTCAAGCCTCACAAGAGTTGATTTCCATCCAACTTGGGAAACCAACTTTTTGAAAGGGTCACATGGTCAACCAAACGCTATCCTAGGGTTAAAATGGCCCTTAACTATTGGTATAACAAGTGGGCTACCTAAAAATGACCCCAACACACCCCTAGACACTTCAAAACCCCTCCAAAAGTCCACTTTAAGAGTAATTTCGAAATCCCAATGAGATGACCACACTCCCATCTCCCAAACCAAGGTATGCATATGGGGATTCAATAATGTACTAATCTAGGTAGGTGGACAACCATTCCCAAGTTGACATGTCATGGCCTTAAGTACAAAACACGAGTGTCAAATGACACACACAACATTCACACATCACTAGGCCATGTCATATCCACTTAGGCGAAACTCACAAAGGAATAAGAAATACATTTAAAGATTACACTTCCACAATCAACCAAATACATTTACAAATTAAATTACGAAACAACGAGGTCTTGTCTTTCATTAGACACAACCTTGGCTCAAACTGAGTTCACATATCCCTTTGTTTGGTTCCCCAGATAAAATACCATGGTCTCTTACCTGCACACTCAATTCAAATATCAGTAGTCCAAGGAGATAAATATACACCATAAGGAAATAAGAAATATTCAGAATTTAAGGAAATCATCAACATACTAAGTATATTACTAACGATTACAATAATACATTAATTTCATTTTAAGCATTTAATCTTGAGGTAAGATTCACATTGCATGATTTCAGAATTAAATATCCATTTCCAATAATTCCCAAATTCATCAATAACCATAACATAATCATAATGTATTTCCAAATCAATTGTCTCAGAATAAATTTCCATAATAGAAAACATAATATAGTCCATAAGGTGAATCATACAACATCATGTGTCCACACATCCAAAATGATCAATCCGTGGCGTAAAGCATAAAATCCATAATGTCCGCAGTGCATCAAAAGTAAAGTATCATATGCTAAATCTATCATAACTAGAAAAGCTTGGAAAACTATGATGGGTTTTGGGGTGAGGTCTCACAAACAGATATATTAGATTGCTTCTAAACCCTATTTTTCATGTGTGTAAGGTGAGTGTAGACGAATTGTCTAGTGACTTCATTTTGAAGTGAAATTCATAGAGGGTTATTTTTTTAAGAAGCAAAGATCAAGCAGAGTGAGAACACAGTGAACAATAGAGTAAAGTTATATCAGATAATGAGATCTTAGAAGGTACTGGAAAGAGGAGATCTGTCATCAGCATCAGAGTGCATAACAAAAGATCAATACTTGAGACATTCTAATCATTGTATGAGGTGAAAATATCTTAATAGAGTGGTTGTAGCAGACCTTTCTTTATCTCCTAACATAGTGCTTACTTCATTGTAAGTTGAAATCCTTTCACAAGGTAGATTGTAATGATCTTTAGCTCTTAACCTTGCAGACCTTTAACAGGGTAGATTACATTTTTTAATCAACATTTGTAACCTTAACAAGTACACTTTATTACTGCTGTAGTGGAGAATTTTGTGTGTGTCATCCCCACCCTAGTTTTACCTATTTGGGTTTCTGGGTTACCAAGTTATTGTGTTATGTGTTATTTATTTCATTATGTGGATTCTATCTGAGATTACATTAGATTCATATATGTATGAATGTGGATTAGTTTGTTTTAAGTGTTTAAATTTGAAGATCTGATTCACCCCCTCTCAGTATCTCGCTTTCCCATTATTGTATTTCCAACAATAGGTATCAGAGCTTAGTTCTCTAAAAAGGTCATAATCAAGTTGAGAATATAGATCTTGAGATGGAGATCTACAAGATGGGTAAAGTCATTGAGAATCAAAAGATTTATATTCAGCTAGCACTACAATAGCTTGAGACCACAAGACAAGCATTAAAGAAGTCCTTGACTGTAAGGAAAGATCTGGCCAAACTAATGAATGACACTCATTATCAGGAAGAGGACACCACAAATCTATTTCAGAATGGAGATTCTACTAAGAGTGATGTAGCAATAGCAGATCTACTGGAAAAGAACAGTGCACTATGTGAAGAAGTCAAAAACTTGAAATAGGAACAAGAAGTCAATCAATAAGAATGTGTGAAGTTGTTGAACAAAAAAAGAAAGCCGAAGATGACAAGGCTATGGAAGAAGAAGACAAGATAATGATGACTACCAGACTTGATGAAAGAACACATGGTGTGCAAACAATGAAATTCAATCAAGTAGACATGGCAAATCAACTAATACTTGTGAATCAGGAGATCAGTAGGAAAGTCTTAGAGATTGTAAATCTTAGATCTGAGAACATTCAATTGAAAGATGAATTCAGATCTGAGAAAGAGCTTGATAACAGAGTGAATGATCCAAGTGCAGCTATGAGCTACTTTGAACTGGTGGAAGAATCAAGAAGACCTAAAGATTCTTCTGGGTTAGGTCACACTGAACAACATTCAACCACTGAAGATGGAGAATCATCTAAGACAAGTGAAAGAAGCATGCAAAGCCAAGAAACAAAAAACCTATTTGTCACTAGTGTGGGAAACCAGGTCATACAACAAACATTTTCCAAAGCAAAAATGGTAAGTCCAATCCAAAAACCAACTTTAATGGTTATTGCTTTAATTGTAATAAGTTTGGACATCAAGCTCATGAATGTAAGACAAAGGCAAGCAAAACACCTAGACTCAATGGTAATTTCTATAACCGTCACAAATATTGTCATAGAGCACAATATTTTAGATCTAAAGGTAAGCATCAGTGGACATCAAAGGTACAAGAGAAATCACCAAGAAAAGGCAATACTTACAATTGGGATTAAAATACATGGCACAATTGTCATTACTGTGGTGAGTATGGACATAATCTAGAAAACTGCATAAGGACAAATTTCAGAAGTAAATCTAAAATTTGGATGAATGGAAGCCTAGTTTGTCACAATTGTCTGAAAATTGGACATACAAGGAAAGATTGCAAGACTAGGGTACCTGCTCCTACTATTGAGAAAATTAGAGCACAGATGAACAAGACATGGGTTAAGAAGTCTAAACCATGCAGCAGTGAAGCTAGTTAAGCCAAGGTCACCCAATCCAATGGATCAGGTGATCACATCATCTCCAACTAAGAAAAAGAGGTATGTAAGGAACTATATCTAAAAATTCTTATCTTACATCAGTTCCTAACATGAAATGTACAAAAGTCCATATTTTCATATGTTAAGATGCACCAGGACATATTTTTGAAGACAAATGCCGAGATGAGCCAATTGAACTGATAGGTGCCGAGCACCAATCATGGACACTAAGGCCGAGTTCTTTAGTGAGTGCTAAGTTTTGTTGGCTGAGTAAAATTTTGTGAAAGCCAAGTGTAGTAAGCCAAGTGGGATGCAAGTTGTGTTAAAGCTGAGGATAGCTGGCCTGCACTAACTCAATGGGAAAAACATTCATTACTTACCTACCTTGATGAACAGTTGACACTTCATTTTTACCTTGCAATTTTTACTGTTTACGGAGTGATTGAAGTAATTTGCAGAATTGATCTTAATGAAGTTAGCATCAAAGATTTCATCAGTGTGCCATTGACAATCCTAAGGTGAATAGTGCGAAGAGATACTTGCTGAGGTACTGTATTTTTTCATCTCTCAAACCCTAATTTCAAAATTATGGCTGCAAGTTCTTTCGCACCAGCTAAGAGTATGGAGGCAGAATCGAAGCAAATTTAGTTAGTACAGAGTGATGAATGTGAACCTCTCAACTTTCGAGCCATTCCTAAAAGTGTGATTCAGAGTGATTTAATGAGATCCCTCTCATCTATTCCACCCAAGGTACTCATGTTTCATGATGTTTGATCATGTTATATGGTTAATATTGGTGAAGTAGGTGATAGTGAATTGAGGAAATCTTACAAAAAATTGTGTGTCAATGGAGTTCTAAAGGCAGAAATCAAACAATTAGCCAACAAAGGGTTAACTCATGCCCTATATTTTCCACAAGGTTTCAAAGATCAGTGGATTAAGGTTATCCTTAGCCGAGTTCATGACATGTGTATGTGGTTGGATAATGGACCAGTCAAGATCACCAAAAGCATGATTCATCGAGTGAATGGATATCCAATAGTGAATGGGAAACAAACCATGAGGGATAACATCAAAGAAGAAATTACACTAAAAATTGGAGCTATATGGAACAATAGAGGTATGAATATCTCTATAATTACAGACCTAGAACTTGATTTTGGAGTAACAGTAATAGCACATAAGTTCTATCAGTCAAGCAGATTGGATAGTGTTCCTTGTACAGCCGTTGATCAGGCATAGAAAATTGTTAAGAAGAATCATACATATATTATTTCCAAGCTACAACAGACACAATTAGCTAAGGACCCATCATCAATCAGAAAGGATAAGAACTCATCATGTAAGTTTGGTTCTTTACTATTCTGTATATTTTTCTACATTCAGGATACATTTCCTACATTGGGAAATATTGTTTGGAAAAAGGATAGACCCATAATAGTTCAGATTAGTGAATGTATGGAGAAAGTAGGAAGTAATTTCAATAGCATTATGGGGAGCTACTTTTTAGAATTCATGAAGAGAATGAGATTAAGGACTAGGATTCCTAAGTCACTAGTAGAGAAGCACTATGAAGAAATATGTTTTCTAGTTGATACTAATAATACTTATATCCAGGCAGTGACTCTTAGGATAACATGCTTAGAACTATTTCCATATGAAATTAACATTGATGAAGCATCAGCTACCATCATTACACTCCTAGCCAAGGCAATTGATACTACAGTAGAGATATTTGGAAATTTTGATGAAGCAAAGGCTAAAATTTCTAGAAGTTTGAATGAGGGAACTATGGAGAGGAAAAGAAAGGAGATTGTGAAAAATCTAAAGAAAATGGCTAGCTTAGGTAGTGATGAAGAACCTAAGGATGCACTTTTAGGCCTAAATACTAGACAAGGTGAGGATATTTCTACAGAGGAGGAAGTGAGTGCATCAGAAGAGGTTACTAAGAAAGCTAAGAGCAAGAGACAATCAATTGTCATAGTAACCAAGCCGAGAAAAGCCAAACCCAAGGTTACACCTCTTGTAGCTAATCGTCCGAGGACTAGAGCATCTACTGTTACTTCCTTAGTAGAAGTACAAACTAAAGTATATGGTAAGAGGAAATTTGCAGAAAGTAGTTCTGGAAAGGAATAAAAGGTTGCCCCTAAGGCTGAGCCGATTAAGCCAGCAAAAAGACCAAGAAGGAGATTAAATTTGGGGACAGATAGTGATGAGGAAAAGACAAAAACTGATGAACCCAACAACATACCTACAACACAATTCAAGAAACCAGAAAGTATTGATGAGGTATGTGACACTTTGAGGAATTCAACAGGGTTAGCAACTTTTAAGTTCATTAAGTATGAAAAGTTGAAAACTGTAGATAGGCACAAAGTATAGGAAGCACTCTTGGATATGATGATTACTTTCAAATTAACTCCTACAGAGATAGGAAATCATGTGCCCGATGAACTTTATGATTTTTTGTCAAGCAAATGGAAATTTGCACTTGCCATAGAAAGACAGATCAGGGAAGGAACTCTAGCCCAGGTAATACCTGAGCTCACCTCAAAACAAAGAGCCAAATTCATTGAGGATTACAAGAGTAGGTTTATTCCTAAACTCAGAGGCTATGTTGTTCTAAAAAATGACATTGAAGGTATAGTACAACAAAGCACAAGGATCTGGAAGGAAATATTTGGACTGTCCATTCCAAAAGATAAGAAATCTAGTGAAGGGACATCTGAGAAAAAGGCAAAAGAAGTTGAAGTAAAGACTACCCTTGAGACAATGATAACACAAGATCAAATTGCCATAGAACAGGACAAGACCAAAGATGCATTAGATGCAAAAAACTCTATTGATCTGACTGCAGATATTCCTATGGATTTTATAGTTGATGATCCAAGCAATTTGAATGCCGAGGAACAAGAGATGTCGAGTGGTAAAGACACTGATTCTCCTATTAAGGCCACTAATACTGAAGAAGGAAACACCACTGCACCTGATGCAATAATTAAAGTTGTCAATGATCAGAAAAGTGAAGAGAACCAACAAACAAATGAACAAGAGGTAAGTTCACAAAATCCACCTATTTTAGAGGTTGTGAAAACAGTTTTAGATAGTGGAGTAGGGATGAAGGATACTGATGATGAGCCTAAAGAAGAAGAGGTAATGAAAGTGTTGGTTGATCTACCACACTCTGCATCATTGACTCCTACAGGTCCTAAAATTGGTGGTATGCTCAATCCACAAACAATACTGACAGGATTAAAAGAGGCATTGTATATTGACACTATCAAAGGAAAAGATATTATGCTATCGAGCATAAGTTCTCTAGAGTTGAAGAAGAAGAAAATCTTGAAGAAGAAGTCTCAGATTCTAGATGTAACATTAGATGAGGTCATTGTGATTCCATAATGGGATCCCAATGAGTTATCTTTTGAACAAATAGGGACTCTTCAAGAGTTACTTAAGAGGAAGAAGAGGCAGGAAGAGATGAAGATAGAACAAAAGCAAAAGCAGGTGTTGCATGACATCAAAGACATATTTGTAAAGGATTTTGACTTAGAGGATGAAATGCCTCAAGGTCCAATCATTGATCAGCTAGTCAAGATTGTACAAAAGGTAACTAATGAGGACATAGAAAGAAATGAAAAGCTTCTACAATGGTCCAGGAGAAGATTTGAGAGAAAAGTTCTAGAGAAAATCTCAGAAGAGATTGCCACAAAATAGGTTGAACTTTCTATTCTTGTAGAAACTTTAGAGAAAGTTACAGCCAATGTTTATTCTTTGTATAGGAAATTATATGATGTTGAATTTTTCACAAAGGATAATCTACAAATTTTTGAGAAGCTACAGTTAGATTTGAGATCAACTGGCACTACTTTGGGTAAAGATACTACGTCTAGTTCTTTACATCTTAATAAGTTGATAAATGCACAACGGAGAATAGTTAAGCTTATGGCTGAAGATGGTCAAATAAGGGCCAAATTGATAATTATTTAGACAAGCCTGTTGCCTCACTTGTAGGTAATACAGAAGGAAATTTCAATTGCAAAGGAATTATCACAAAGAAGTGCAAATCTATCAACTGTAGAAAGTTTAGTGAATCTAGCTATCGAGCTAGAAATCAAATTGGAAGTTATAAAGATTGCAAAGGAAAGCTGGGATACTAAATTTGAATCCACCCTGCAGCTTTATAATTTTTTTTTGGATAAGTACAACTTAACCCCACTAGAAATCAGTGACAAAAACAAGGGGGAAGTTGGTAAGGAAGTATGAAAGGATATAGTATGATACATCAGTACAGTACAGGTACACTTGTATATAATTTTTGAAGGCATGTAAACTTTTTGTATGAATTATTCTGAGTATATTCCTAGGGGGAGTACTTATTGTACTTAGGAAATATTTTGATGAAATGAACGGAAGTAATGATAAGTGGTTTTTCCACTAATATCAAAGGGGGAGATTGTTAATCTCTAAGTTCTGTTGATGATTAGTGAACAACACTTAGTCATTCAATTAGGAAGTTTTACTTGGATATCACTGTGGCTGAGCTAAAACTATACAAGGCCAAGCAACATTGCCAAGCAATTTTCAGTTTTCCTAGTTACATTGCCGAGCCGAGTAGGACTCAGAGATGTTAAGTGCCGAGCAATAGACTAGTCAAGTGCCGAGCAGAACAATTTTTATATACATGTCTAGAACGATACAAAATTTGAGGATAAGTGATCTGGCCGACTTGTATAAGATTTTTGGGCCAACTTATGTATGCATTTAATATTCTTCTACAGAGTTAGTTATGCATTTAATTGTTTTACCCTATGCATGATCTATTGTAAACATTAATTGTAAAACCATCAAGGTATGGGTATCAGATCTTGATCATTGATCTAGATCTCGCTATCAGACTTGAATGGATATATTAGATTGCTTCAAAACTCTATTTTACATGTGTGTAAGGTGAGTGTAGACAAATTTTGTAGTTACTGCATTTTGAAGTGAAATGCATAGAGGGTTATTTTGTTAAGAAGTAGAGATCAAGCAGAGTGAGAAAATAGTGAACAACAGAGTAAAGTTATATCAGATTATGAGATCTTAGAAGGTAATGGAAAGAGGAGATCCATCATCAGCATCAAAGTGCATAATGAAGGATCAATTCTTGAGACATTCTAATCATTGTTTCAGTTGAAAATCTCTTAACAGAGTGGTTCTAGCAGACCTTTCTTTATCTCCTAACAGAGTGCTTACTTCATTGTAAGTTGAAACTCTTTCACAAGGTAGATTGTAATGATCTTTATCTCTTAACTAGGTAGACCTTTAATAGGGTAGATTACATTTTGTAATCAACATTTGTAACCTTAACAGGTACACTTTATTACTGCAGTAGTGGAGAATTTTGTTGGTGTCATCCCAACCCCAGTTTTACCTATTTGGGTTTCTGGGTTACCAAGTTATTGTGTTATGTGTTATTTATTTCATTGTGTGGATGGTATATGAGATTACATTAGATTAATATATGTATGAATGTTGATCAGTTTGTTTTAAGTGTTTAAATTTGAAGATCTGATTCACCCACCTCTCTCAGTATCTTGCTTTCCCATTATTGTATTTCCAACATATACATGTATATGTATATATATGTATATATATACATATATATACATATATATATGTATGTGTATATACATATATATATGTGTGTGTGTGTGTGTGTGTGTGTGTGTGTGTGTGTGTGTGTGTGTATATATATATATATGAAGAGTTTTTGTAGAGAGAAGATATATGGGAGATTGATGAGCGAATATATGTGTATGTGTGAATGGCAAAGAAAAGGATGACAAAGATCATTGGATAACTATGACTAGAACCATCTAAGCATTGAAGATGCTTGTTTTTGTTCATTATTGAAGAACACTTTGTAACAAATATTTTATTGTAAGAGCTGTAAGCTTAGTTGGTTGCTAACAAGGTGTTGTATACCTTTAACAGGGTTGTATTCATCTAAAAAGGAATTTTACTATGTAATATTTATCTCCTAATAGGGCTAGGTCTCCTTTAAAAGGGACATTAAACTTTAGTACATGCTTGTGGGTACCATCCCCACCAGGGTTTTCTCTTGGGTAGGGTTTCCTCAACAACAAATAATGGTGTTACGAGTTACGTGTAATTTGTTTATGCTCTTTTCATTTCAGCAAGTTTATGGTTTATGTGGAGTTGGTCTAAAGTTTATTTTAAGTGTTGTAATACTGATTCAAACCCCGTCTCAATTTTACTTAATCCTAATAATTGTTATTAGATATTTTTCCCCTTGGAGAGAAAGCTTAATAGCTTAAGAAAGATCAAAATGGATTTAGATAATTTGGAAGAGAACTTTGAAGCTGCATTTGAAGACCCTATTAAAGAAAAAGAAGAAAAATGGTGACTTGAGATTCAAATTAAGAAGAGTTGATGCATTCATCAAGAAACTTAAGGTCCAACTTGAACTTTCAAGAAATCAGAGACACAATCTCATGGTTCAAATAAAAGAAGATTTAGACAATGATAATTCAGATTAGATAAAGAAACTTGAATAAGAGAATGATGCCTTGAAGCTTGGAGATGAAATGATGGCTAAAGAGATTCAAAAAGAAAAGAATGGTAAGATCAAGATTGAAGATGCTTTTAAAAATGCAAATTTTTTGATGGAACAAATGAAGAATGAGGCTGGCCATTACAGGAATAAGTATCTAGAATTGGAGAAATACAATCAGATCATAAAGGGTGAACTTGTTGAGACAAAGAAACACATTGAGAAACTTCACATGAGCAGTGACTTAATCGATGAATAAAGAGAAAGACAAAAACCTAAAGGAGATATGACTGGTATTGGCTTCAATGAAGCTGAATGTTTGAAGAATCAAGAAGAGAAACCAAATATGAAGATTGATGTAGAAAAACCTACTCTTGGAGAACCTAAAGAACATATCAGACATTTCAAAGGTAGATCTTTTGGTTTTAAAAAGTTTGGACACATGAAATGAGATTACAGAGCTAATTCCCCTTTCAAAACTTTTTTGGTTATTATTTTAATTGTAATGCATATGGGCACAAGAAGATAGAATTCATGAAACCTGATTAGACTAGATACAAAGAAGACAACAATAGAGGAGAATCAACATCTAAGGTCACATGCTCAAAATGCAACAAACTTGGACACATTGCATGGAATTGTAAATTACAAGTTAATAAGGATAGAAGACCTCCTATATGTTACAAATGCAACAATCTAGGTCATATAGTGAAGTTTTGTAGGTATAATGGAGTAAATAACAGAAGAGTACTGCCTCCTATGATAACAATGAAGAATGACAATGATACTGGTAAAAGTATTGCAAAAATCAAGAATGATTTTGATAGTTGCTTCAAGAAAGAAGAAGATAACAACTGTGGTAAGTTATGGAAAATCAAAGCGACAAGTGAGATATTGGTTCAAGGAGAGATAGTAGATGCTATTGGATCTTTTCCCAATGCTAGAAAAGTAGAATCAACCTAATTGGTCAAACATGGCCTTAGGGGGAGCATTGGATGAACATAGAAAAATATATCTTGCCCCTGATTATGTGGATTAAGCTCTAGCAAGCTTAGGTATGAAATTGGTCAACATCATGGAATGTATATCTAAGAGTGTAACATCAGACGATTTATATATTATGATCATGAGATTTATGAATGAATAGACAATATTGGGCAATGTGAGTTTTTAACAATCAAAGACGTTTAAAGCATCTAATGGTTATCTATTTCCTTACCATTTGAGGAGCAACGACCTAAGCATATTAGAGAGAAGAGAGATTCAGACTATTGAACAACTACCTTGTGTGATCGATCGAAGTGAATACTCACAATTCAGCATGTAAAAGGTATTTACATCATTTACATCTACAGAAGATATAGATGCACCTTTGATATATGATGTTGTGGATAGACCTAGGTATACATTTAAGAAACATCCTTTTAATTCATGTTAAGATGACCCTAAAGGAGAATTTTCCCAAACACCACATGGCTTCTTGCATGTAGAAGACATTAGGGCATATATCACTACAAGTATGACATACTAGGTGTTGATGTAATGTATACTGAGATGGAGTACATAATGGATAATGGAAAAATTAGAGATGATTTCAAACATGTAGATGAGTTGAACATTATGAAAATTCTGGACTTATATGAATTCAAGGAAGAGGAATGGTTTCAAATTTTGCTAAGAAGAGTTCATGATCATTTTATCTAGATAGATGAACAACCTATGAAGATTTGTAGTCAACTAATACATGAGATCACTAGATTGGATAATACTAGAGTCATCCTTATGGCAGAGAAACATATAAAGAAGCAAGTCAAAACCCTAACACACTCAAAATTGGATAGGAAAACTATGACAGTGAATGACATTTATCTACAGGATGTAACATTTATTTTGATGATACTTGGTTACAAGTTTTACTATAGTAGTAGAATTAATTCAGTATCTATAGGAGTAATTATGATGGCTTACAAAGTGGTGAAATAAAATACTAAGTATAGCCTATGTGAGGTATTGGAAACATAGTTTTTGGAAAATATCAATTTGATAAAGAAAGGCAAGTCCAAAACCTTCAGATTTGGTTCACTACTAGTCCACATGTATATTCACATTAAGCACAGATTTCAAGGCATGCACCCTAGTGGTTGCAGAAAAGGGATACCTACTAGTATTCAGATTTTTGAGAGTTATCAAAGATAGAATAGTACATGAGTTGATGGAGAATTATTTGGCATGATTAAGATTCTTTAGACATAGATGAAAGAGAGATATAGGATTCCTTGAGACATAGTTGAAAAATATAAGGACACAATATGTTTTATGGTTGTGAGAGACTTTGTGTGTTTTGAAGCAATTATAACAAGGAAGAAATGGTGTTATCCTATGTGATACGAGGTGAGTTCAGAAGTCCTAACTATGCAGATCGAACATGTTCTAGAATCTAAACTAGATTCATCTGAGGAAAGATGGGGTACTTATGAAGAAAATCAGCTAAAGTAAGAGAGGAACAAACAAGAAGCTTGAGGAAAAGGAAAGTAGACAACATTATTCATTAATGTGGTGTTAAGGCATCATTGGCTGAGGAAGAGTTGAAGGAAGTAAAGAAAAAGTTATCAGAATGTTCTTCTGGATTGGAAAGCACTGCTACTGAAGCCCTTCCACATCCTGAAGTTGTGATGGTAGATACTCCACCTTCTACTATTATTAATGTAACCACCCCTTCATCACCACTGAAGACATCACAAGAAGAGATAGTTAATATTTCTCCTAGAGTTAACACTAGATCCACCAAGTTGGATTCACCACCTAAAGTACAGAGGATTGAGAGAGAAGAGAAGAAAGATGAAAGTGACAGACAAGTATGGAAAACAAACTTTAAAATGATTGAGAAGAGAGCTATTGAGAAAGGGAAGCTAGTTTCTATAAAAAAGTACTATCAAAGGTATGAGGAAACTGATAAAATTATGATTGAAGATATTGTAGTAAATCACCTACTTTTTTTCAAGAAAAATCTCTTAGAGATAGAGGGCAGTGTACCTGAAGAATTGTGTGACAGACTAGAAATAAGAAAATAGTTAGCACATATTGAAGATGAGACTATCAGAAATCAAGAAATTGATAATATGTTACCTGTAATTTCCATGCAAGAGAGAGAGAATATTTGGTGAACTGAAATGTTTATTGAGGACCAAGGCAAGGTTAGTAAAGGTTATGGCAAGAAAGTATGATGAAATTACTAAAGATACTCAGAGAGAATTATATCAGATACTAATGAATACTACACCTAAGAAGATCCACCTCCTAAACCTACAATGCCTACACGTTTAGGAATGGGAGAGAGTTCCAAGATTGCTAAGGAAAGTGTTGAGAAAAGTGAACATGATATGTAACCAGATTTCTATGTTTCTGGTGTGCCTGTGACTCTTGACACTTCACATTATTACAATGATCCATTTGAAAGAAACATTGACAATACAATGGATGAGGATGAAGAACAAAAAGAGGAAGAAAAGAGAGAAGAAGAACAAGAAGTAATGGAGCAGAAAGAAGAAGAAGAAAAAGTTGAATTCAAAACTGAAATTGATACATCTTCTATCTTATTATTGGAAAGTATATAAAAACCTATTGAAGTTGATATTGATTGCATGGATGAGGATGAGTTGGTGAGTCTAGATTTCACAACACTTAAGAAAGAAAATGAGAGATCTGAGCAGAAAAGTGACAAGAAAACTAAGGTAATGCCTAGAGAAATCGATACTGTGAACACATTGCTTCAAGTACCTATTATTTTCCAAAGCAAAGATAATGTAGAAAACTTGAAGTTAGCACTTGCCAATTTTGATGATCACTATGAGACCCTAGTGAAGATCGTACAAGAAAAGGCAGAAAAGAGCTACTTGGAGAAGAAACTGATGGATGTTTGTCAGTCTATTTCATGGGGCTTGGGCATTGTGAAATCTATTACAATAAAAGCTAAGAGTTGTGTTGCACATGGCAGGATACTATTCATTTATTGCATGAAACCAATCAGACATGTTCAAAACATTAAGGACATTAGTGCTAAGGACATGGAAACCTTGAAAAGTATGATGGAAATCGGTAATATTAATGGACAGAGAATTAACAAGGATTTTGGATAACCTGAATGTATTGGATATAGAGAAAGGGAGACTCATGTCAAGATTTGGCTTGTTGAAGAGTTTAATCACTCCTAAACTATCAATTCTTGAAGTACATTTATCAGATATGGAGAAGACAACAAAATCACTGACAAAATCTATGCCTACAGAGTTAAAAGAAAAATATACATCATCATATACACTGATTAGAATAATTCATGTTAGTCAATGCTTGGTTGAATCATGGAGCGCAGGAGTGAAGACCTTGGAATATTCTTTTCAAGATATTCTTAAAATGGTGACCAAGAACTAGTTGTATTACTTTTTATGCACCTTTGTAATTTTTTTCAAAGGGGGAGAAGAGAGAAGAAAAAAATTAAGAGAGAAGAAAAATGAATAAGGGAGAAGAGAGAAGCATAATAGAAGAGGAAAAGAGGAGAGATAGTGTTTGTGTTGGAACACTTAGTCATTTTTTCTTAAGTGTTGCCATCAATGCCAAATGGAGAGATTGGTGGCAAGTGATCACCTTTGTATGTTATGAATCACTTTTTGGTTTTGATTTATGGCAACACATATATTATATTGATCGATTGATTAGAAGTTAAGCTTTGGTGATTCAACTCTGAAATCAACTAAGTATAGAAGCAGAAATATAGAGTTATTTTAGGTATCGAGGACCGAGATCGATGAATTATCACATGAGAGCTTAGAGGAAGATACTATGGGATATGTATGACCTACATCTAAGATCGATTTGATTTTGGTGATGAGTACAGAGAGTTAAAGAGATTTGAAGACAAGCGACATCAACATAACAACAAAATAGAGTTGTTGGATAACAACGATGTTTTGGGGAGTATGACGTGAAATCCTGGCAAGCTAAGATGGATTATGACTTTGGATAATCTATATGTTGGTTATGTAAGAGAACTGACTTTGTATTTTCTCTTTGCATTATTAGCTCTATTTTGTATAGAGAGCCGACTATGTAATATTTATTAAGTGAGCCAACTTGATAATAAGATATATATATGTGTGTGTGTGTGTGTGTGTACATATATGTATATATATATACATATATGTATATATATTTATATGTATATATATATACATATATGTATATAGATATATATATCTATATCTATAT
>MU217158.1:488875-559084 GCA_018584345.1 Thuja plicata | reverse complement strand
TATATATATATCTATATATATATATATATATCTATATATATATATATACGTATGTATATTTGTACACACACATTCATGCTAAATTAAGATATCATAAATTTCCATACACACTCGGATTGATTTATCCTGTTTTGAAATGGGTACAATGTTCAAAATCCATTCAGCATATGCCATAAGTCTCATGAAAACAACGTTAAATAATTTATTCAATTCTACTTTGACTAACCAAGCTATGTGAGGATGTATTTTCCTTAACTTTTATTTAATTGGCTTAGCCATTGGCCTTGCATTTAAGTTATGCATAATGAAGCTTGGATCTAGCTCTGTCATATCAGCATAAGACCCTAAAATTGACATGTTTTGCCTTGAATAAGTTGATTAAATCTTCTCTTCATGCTAGAATTAATGAATTTGCAAGGTGTATGATCTTTGGTTCTAATTTGGTGCTAATGTTCACCATCTCCATGGTTTTAATAAGTATGGGAGACCTTTCTTCATGATTTTCTGGTAGAGTATCCAATCTCTCTTTCTTAGGTGCCACAATTGGGTTTTCACCTTTGGAAACGTCCTTTATTTTTAATTTTTTTGGGTCTAGCACTACCACATTATGGTTTTCACCACTAGACCACTTGATTTTTTTTCCTATTTTCTTTTAGACAAAGAGATTGTCCACTTGCGTCCATTGTTCTTCTTTGATCAAATTTGTTGATGAAAGAAGGTTCAACTGTGTTTATGCATAAGGTCATTGAACTATCATTTGGGAAGGAAAGTATATCATTTAGCATTGTTAAGTCCCAATCAATTAGCTTGGGATGCATAAGGGTTAAATTTTCATTAGGTAAGTTAGCATCCATGGGGTCTAAGGACATGAATGCATTGTGACATTCATACATTATATCATTCAAGTCTATGACATGTTCTTTCTCAAGGCATTCCATAGAATTTGGATCAAAACCTTCCTCACTCAAGTCCTCTTGGGTTTCTTGAGGATAAAAATCTCATGGGTTAAACCTAACGTTATATTCTCCTATCCACGAAGGTACCCATTATTCACCCACCCAATGATTTCTATTTGATTCCTCCCTTGAATATGCATCTGAATATGAATTTTTTTTTCAAAATGTAGAGTTCAGTGTCTGTTTAAGAAAAAAAGTACAACCCACTATTGTGGGTTCATCCTAAGAGGAATGTTGGATGGGCCAAGAACCCTTATACAGTAAAATCATTTATAGTCAATGAATGGAAGATTGTGAAGTCAAATTCAGATTGTATATTGGTGACTACTGGGAGCATGGACAATGGATTAATATTTCCCAAATAAGCCCACTTCTCTAGCCTCTCCATTCATCCCTAAACTTTTTTTTCTTGTATTTGAATAGAAAGGAGGATTGTTCAGTACCCTTAGCTATTATTTTATTGTCTCAACTTGTCATTCCTTTCCATTTTCCTTTGTGGGGTTAAGCTTTAGTTAAAAATCTTATCTGCAAAGTCAAAAACATTTCTTGGATTATCCTTCAAAATAAACTCCTCATCACATATAATTTGTTTAGATGGGGATTCTCTAGTCAAAATAGATGTTATCTCTGTCTTGCTGAAGTTGAATCTATTTCCCATCTCTTCCTTCATTTCTTCATTTCTTTTGAAGTTTGGAGTTGGGTCCTTCAACTCTATAATCTTACTTGGGTTTTTCTTGGTTCCCTAATGGGTTTTTATTATTGGTGGAGATTGCCTTCCTCCAATCATGTTCTAAAACTACTTTGGTCCTAAATCTTCTTGCATTTTTCTTAGGGTGTCTAGAATAAATGCAATAATCAAATCTTCAAAGACAAGGCTCTTCCAACAGACATTGTTTTTCAAAAAAAATGTAGAGCTATTGGATAGAACCTTAATAGCCTCAATGCTAATCCAACTACTAAAGGGAAACTTATATGTCATGATTATGACTACAAATTTTTTGAGGTTTGGAAAATAAAGACATATATCATAAATCACATAAAAAACATAACCCTAGATATGATTGTGTTAGGAATCCTCCTCCTTCTAGATGGGTGGAAATTAAATTTTATTGGGTGACCAAAGTTAATCATGGGCCGGATGGGTGTGGGGGAGTAATCATAGATGAGAATGACATGTTTATTTCAGTGGTGGCACTCCACTTGGGTAGCCAAATAGACGATCTTGCTAAAGCAATATGGGCCTACACAAGTCTTAATCTTTCCCACCAACTTAAATGCAAATGTGTTAGGATTGAAGCAGACTAAAATAATATTATTCAATGTCTGAAAGGAAGGTATAAGCCATCCTAGACTATTGCTCATTGGATAAAGTTATCAAAAGTTATTATTGGTTCTTTTGAAAAAATTGTTGTTTCCCATGCCTATTAGTAAACTAACATGGTGGATGATTTTTTCACCAATAAAGGGGTCCAAGAAAACAAAAACATGACATGGTAAATGGGTGACAAAAAGGATACTAATGTCACAACCCTACTCAACTATGATATAAATCATGCAAGGGGAATTAGCACCTTTCCTTTTAATGATTTAATGACCATCCTCATGAAGTGTGTCATAATACCTCTAGGGTATTATTTAATAATTCTTAATGATATGATATGTGTTAGAATATTTTGGGTCCAATTAAGGCATCATTCACACACATTTTATTTGTTATTTTATGCCTTGTTTGGCAATATAATCTGGTTCTTCTACTTTCAATCTCTACAAGTCTAGAAATAGATGGTAAAAGGCATCGTGTGGACCCTACCAACTATGACAAACTAAGGAATAGTCTCACTATATGTCGACTGTTTGTAAAAGTTGGGTTAACGCCCTATATTAAGAAGTTCCACAACTAGTTAAAAGTGACATAGTTGTTTGTGAAGGGGTGGAAAGATTATAATTTGACCCTTTTTGGAAGGAAGGTGACTCTTGACGAAAATATAATCTCAAACGTCAAGAGAATGTCTATATGGGCTTGAAATTCTATAAGGATAAAAAAATCTCAAACGTTACCATCAAGAATTTCCCAAAACATGAGAAAGAACCAGAGGATAGTCATTTCACCATGGCCTTTGGCCACCATTTTGTTCCTCTCAACCACTTTAAACACTAGGTGAGGGTTTTGTTCTCTTATTTCTTGCTATCTTCCCTCAATACTATGATAAAGAAACACATGAAAAATCATGTTAAGACTCCAATTTTGCATTAATATATTCTTGTAATTTTCATTTATTATTTTAAGATTTGTCAGACCATCCAATATAATAAATATTTTGGACAAAGAGGAAATGAGTATTAAGTGCTCTAATGGGGAAGATTTGGATCGAATCTTCCCAAAATACCTAAAAAGAATATAAAGAATAGTACTAAATCCAACATGGGGGATAAAAATAAGGGGAAATGCAAATAAATTTCTATTTCTCTGAATTTTCATTCAGGTAAATTGAAGGAATATCATAATTCTAATACCCCATCCCGTAAGGACGATAAAGGTGGTCAGCAAGGGAAAAGGTCTTAAGCTTGTGATAATAAGGAAGTGGTTGTGGAAGATCCTTTTGGTGAAACTTGGAAAGATATATTTTTTCACCCCATCATCTTTTGATGTAAGACTTGGTGCCAGAAGTAGTAAGAACAAAGGTGGGAAAGAGAAAGGGAAGGCAATAGCTATGAAAGGAATAAAATTACCGAGTCTTACCATTCTTCGAGAGGCTCTCTCTCATCTCATCCTTCTTTCCTTTTTGATGATAGACATGGATCTCATATGTATCTGAATTCTGACTCTCACCATCTAAAATTAGATCATGAATATTTAACTAATGTTATGGCTATGGCTAGAGATAGTGCTATTGATTTTTTTAGTATTTTCAAATTGGTGTTCCATGAGACAAAAACATATTCAAATAAAATCGAGCTATGAATAGAAAAATTAAGGTGACATGGAGGAAAGTGGTATCCCTAAAAGCTAAAGATATTCTATTAATAACTTGTGGATGGAGGATAAGAAAATGTTTGTGGTTGACTATCTCAATATGATTGTGAAGGTTATTGAGAAGCTTAAGAAGGAATGCGAAGACAAGAATAGGCATACCAAGGACACTATCCACACCATTATGAATTTAATCCATAAGGTGAAATAATATTACGGATAACATGAACACTTTGATTAATATCTTGGAGAAGTAAAATCAAGACAAAATTATCATGGATGTGGATCAGGACAATGACAACGGACCAAAGGAGCCTTTTGGAATGACCAAAAGAACTATAGACAATATTAAGAGGAAGGATAATAAGACTCCTCAATATCTATAGGAGCTAAATAAGGTGGCTCTAAATATGAAGAAACTTGAGCCTGAGGTAGCCAACACTTTGAAGAATTTAGTTTAAATTTTCAGCTATCTTTTTTATTTAATTATCATAGGGTTCTTTTTTGCTGCCTTTTTGCTAGCAGATTTATTATTTATTTTATGGGAGAATTTTCTTGTTATAGTTGGACTGGTCCTTGTGATATTTTGGTTTAATTCATTATGTACTTTGAAAATTTTGGTTGTGACCACTACTAACGGGTTTCAGATCCCTTCAAAACCTATTTTTATCTTAATTAAAAACATCTACTAACATCATAAGAAATTAAACAAGAAAAAATGTGATAGTCAACCTAAAGAAAAAGACCAACCATTCTATTACATCATATGATAGAAATATCTATACATGTAAAAATATGACCAAAATATCTAACAGAAGGTTTAGAGCCTAGAACATGGAAGAGCCACAAGATCAACACTTTTATTCATGGACAAAGTCTCTTTAGTCATATCAAAATATTCTTCCATACTCCAATCAAAGGATTGAACAATTGGAGCTAAAAGAAAGTAGATGGTATCTTTTTCCCTCATAATATCAAAATATCTTCTTATAAATCTCTCTATCCTAAATTAAAGAGGATCCTCCCACAATGATGGATCTCTGGCAATTCCCCATGCATTGATGATGAGCTTTCTTCTTGTAGGAATGACATGCTCCGCTACTGTACAATCTTCTGTAGATTTGTGTGGAAGCATTAGAGGTACCATCTAGAATAACCCCAGACTCTTCTTTACCACACACTACATGTACTCTAGGCTTTCCGCATCATCCTCATTATTTATCATTTCTTTTCCTACTACAAATTCAATTTCCTCTTGCATTTTATTTACTATATTAGGGTTTTTAATCAAAAAACTCATCAACCAAGCTATTGTAATGAAATTCATTTCAACTCCATCTATAAAAATATCTTCAAAATATAATATTGCAATGTTAGATCATTTAAATATATTGTTAGTACTGATTGAATGAAAAAATGTTTTATAGAGATAGATACATACAAAAAAATGGATTTGATGTTTTCTTCAGTCGTTTCCCTTCCATCAAGATTATTTATTTCAAAGAACTCATCGACAAAGATCTTAGTAAACCCGTAAGAAAATTATAAAAGCACATAGCATAGGGAGTGATGGAACATAAGCACCAACTCTAATAATATCTAGTGCTTAAAAAGATTTAAAAAGGCATACAAAATTCATGATGAGTAGTGATGAAGGAAAAACTAAGTTCTCACTCTAGAATTTATAGAGGTGATTGAATATCTTCTTCCTTGTTTTGTTTTCTTTATGTAAAATGAAAAAGGAATCTTTCTACCTTTTTTATTCTCTACTGGTGTTGACATCTCAATAGAAATTTCTTTGAAAATATTGAGAACTCAGTCAGGGTTTGATTGATTTATAGGTCATCTTGCAAAAAATGCATCATGGTTTTTATGAAACTCATTGGCTATAGTATAGGAAAAATCCAACAACATGAATAGAAAACAATTTCAACATAATCTCCTTGCCCATGGAAATAGTCAAGTCTATCTCTACATTACCAATAAAGACCAACTTTAAAACAAATCTAATTGATGGCTATGTTATCCTAAATTTGTACATGCTGGATCATAATCATATGTAATAAAAAAATGCATAAAGGTACACCTCTTAAGCACTATTATTCACCTAATATATATTAGATACATTGCTATTGCATTCATATTATAATTTTGCATTGTACTCTAAGTATTGATCATATTCAAATATTCAAATTCATAATTGATCATTACATTGTGCATTCAAACTAAATGTGATAGAGAAATTTTCTTTCATATTACATCTTTCATATTGGAATTTATGGGAGAATATGAAGAAAATAAAGAATGATAGAAGCATGAGTAGGGGTCCATGCATTGCCTTCTAGGGTCTTCTACATTGAGGAGCTGGTGGTCTACATTTGTCAAAGTCTTCATGTCTTTGTCATAATCCTCATGTCCTCCAACTTAGTTCTTTAGGTCCTGTCCTACATCATGGAAACAAAAAAGTGTTAGATCCAAATTGGATCTAAGCAATGCATGAAAACCTAAAAGCATCATACAATAATCAAACTTTCAAAACTACAAATCTACCAATAATATGAATACAATGGAGAAGTATGCATCTACATCAATAGAATAATAGTATCAAAGGGACATAGCTCCATGAAACCTTTTACTATCTATGGTTATCATACTGCATTATACAAAAAGAGTTGTTTTTGTAAACCAAATTTCTGAATTAAAGGGACTTAGTTCCAGTAGCTAAGAAACCTTTTTCTGAAAAACAAGGTAGTGTTAGATTAGTGAACATAATAAATCAACCAACATTCATGCATAAATTTCATGATACATGGCACTCATACACAAAAAATGATTAGTTGGTCATGTTCACTAACCTAACATATTGGATTTGATGATGTTTTCAAATAGAGTAAATAGAAGTGCATTCAAATGCAAAAAAGTAATGAACTATGAACTCACTAATAGTAGAAAACCAAGAAGGGTGCAGTGAGTGTCATGAGCCTATGCTCGAACCTCACAAGAAGCATTATCAGAAGAGAAAGAATGCTATGAGTTCATGAAGAAAGAGTGAAAGTTCAAATGCAAAACAACAATGCAGATGCAAAGTTCATTCTCTTGTTGTCATAAGTACTAATGTTCATGAACAGAATGATTGAATAATGGTGTCAACAAAGAGGAAAGAAGAAGGAGTTTACCAAACTATGTTGATGCCATTAATGCCAAGATGCAATGTGATGAAATGCAATGAAAAGATGCTACAAAATATGTAAGTGCAAGACAGGTTGTGCATGTGCAAATAAGAAAGAATTCATTACTGATGTGCAAGAAGATGATTAAATTATGGTAATATCAAATGCTTTTATGAATGTGCATGTACAAAGAAAATGAATAACAGTTACATCTATTTTGCAATGGTGTTATAAAGAGGTGTTAGATCATAAATAATGTTATCAAATTAAAAACAGATATTTAGAAGGAGATGAATTGCTTCTTACAATCAAATGATAAGGTAACATTGTTATTCAATTATGCACCATGAAGGTAAATTACAATGTTGTTTAAAAAGGATGACTACTGTTATGCATGAACAAAACAAGTGATATTTTAACCAAAGTATCATTTATTGTTATAAAATGAATTATGCAATTAAAAGATGGATGAAAATGTTTAGCAACATTTCAATTATGTATATACAAAGCATGTATGTACATCAATGTCAACAAATGAATATGCATATACAGAAGATCAAAGAATAGTGGATATTCAAGAGAAAAAGGGATAATAGTAATGTTGTTATAAAGAGATACTAAACCATAATGTTTATTATCAAATGAAATATGCATACACAAATATGAGACAAATAAAAATATTATAAAAAGTAACGTACATGTTCAAGAAATGAGAGTTTTGTTTGTAAAGAAAATGATTCATTTTTAAAAAGTATTGGCCTTGACACAATAATGTTCATTGGTGTTATGAGCCCATGCTTGAACCCCATGGATAACTTTCTTACTGGAGTCACATCTACCATAAAATAAATATGATAGACCTATTATTGTTTTTATTGCAAGGTGGAGACCAGGTGGCTCGTAAGTTTAAACATTAAAGAGTGGTAGTATTCAAGCATTGTCACTGTCGATAGTGGACAAAGACACAATAAAACCCAAGTCAACAACAGTGAACAAAACATAAAGAAAAAATAAAGTGAAGGAACCGACAAGATGTAGCTTCTCCCAAATGCATAACATAAGCAAAGTACAACAACAAAGACTTATGTAAGAGTAGTGACTTATGTAAGAGTAGTCTATTCTAGAAAAGGCTCAAGTTGAGAAACAGTAATAGCAGACAGTGGAAAATCCCAAAATCATTGCAGTAAATTAAGGAGAAATGGAGATGTTCATCAAATGCAATGATACATTTCAAAGAAATGAAACAATGACATCAACAATGAGTTCATAAAGATCAAAAATCAAAGTTGAGAATAGAGGTAACTTATCTATAAGTTCAAAAGCTAAGAAGTGATATTATGGATCCTGAGTTGGCAGTAAAGACAAGCATGAACAATGACATCCATTATGGCCAAGACCCAGATCATCAAAATCCCCGCACTCCAGTGTTAACTATAGCTTGACCCCAAATTGGTGGGAATGACTCCGAGTGCTGAGAACCTGAGCTATTTACCACAATAGCCACTTCTTGTTGGAGCCTGAGCTTCATGCTCAAAATCAATGCTCGAGATACAGTCACAAACAAAGGTGGAGTAAAATCATAGAGATAACACTATATTCCAGCCCGAACACAATAGAGTGAAGCATCAAAGCAACAACACAACTACTACATCACAGTGATGAACTCGAGATAAAAAAACTTGATGATAGAGGTACAGTGAAAGACAAAAATCAATACCACATTTGCAGCATGGGCGTTGCTATGGGTTAGGTTTTCAAACCCTCACATTTTTTCCCAAAATGCAAATGCAATGTAAAGACCAAAACAGAGACAAGTTTTGATAAACTTTCAAATCTGGTGACATTGGAGAAATGAATGCATTAAACACCGCAGTGCATGACAATCAGAATCTCAAAAACCCAAGGGCCACGAGAACAACTTAATAGCCTAGCCTATGCCACAATGTGGATATTTTGGAGAGTGGTTGATTGTAGAATATTGGTGATGTTGACCAAGGGTTATGTTGTCGACATTAGGCATTAGGCATGTTTTGGGGTATATGTTATGGGGTTACAGATTGTGTATTATTAGGTTTTTATATATGTTGGTTTAGGTTTTTTTAAAAACATAGGGGCTTGGATTAGGGCATGAATTATGCCTAATAGTTAGGGTTTTGTAGCCAATTTGGAGGGTTTTGGAGGTCATTTTGGAGGGGATTTGATTTTGAAAATTGGCCTTGAGAGGGTATATATGTAAACTTCCTCGTCATTTTTAAGGGTTCAAAATTTAGGGAGAAGGTGGTTTTGTGAACATATCAGCTCCTTTGTGCCTTTTACATACATTTTGTAACCAGAGGTTCAGTTTTGATGCATTGTAGTGTGCAAGTGAATGTACTTTATTCCTTGGCATTTTTATCATCTTGGCATGTAGCCATTTGTAGATTTTGAAGAAAATAAAGCAAGTTCCCTATTATTCACATATTTTCTGAGTTTTGATATCAATCATCTTCTCCATTTTTGCATTTAAGCATGATGTGTTTTATAGCATAGATAAGTGAATCAATTTGATTTCTTCTCTAAGTTATCCAAAATAGAACCTTTTGTAGAATTTGTATGTCTATTGGTAGATATTCATTGTTTGTGGTGAAAAACCTAATAGTGAGATCTTTAGGTCAACCTATACGTTGAATAGTGAATGTTTATTGTAAATCTCTATAGTGTGGGTCTTATGCATGTTTGTTGAAGTTTTGATTAATCTGAAGCCAGTTTTGTGTACCGCCTTCCATTTTATTTATTCAGTTTTAAAGTTGTCCATTTTCCCTTTTCCTAATAAGAGAATCAGTCATAGGTGATATTCCAAATCCAATAGGAACCGGCCTAGAATCTAGAGATTCCTTCTTAATCAAATTCTACCCACAATTTAGGAAGGTTTCCATTGTTACCATGACATATTAGTATGCCCTAATGTCTGAGTTAGGGTGATATTTCAAGTGCTTAACATTTTTTGGCACACCCGTTGGGACTCCTTGTGATACAATAGAAAAATATAAATAAGGAGTGTAAAAGAGTTTGAGTATTTACAATTGTTACACACTAGGAGAGGTAGAAATTTGTAGAGAGAACCTAGGGGTCCAAAAGAGCTTTCCTTTCAGCCAATAGTAAGGGGTAGGAAACCAGGAAGGACAACAAAAAGAAGGTCTAAAATAAGTTTAGCTCCTCCCTCCTATTACTTTGAATTGTCATATTCAGATCAAGAATCTTCAGAAATTCCTCCAGCACTTTAAATTCAAGTTGTTCTTGAACAACCAGTAGAAGAGGATCAACCAGAACCTTCTAGTTCTACTACAAGACCACCAAGAATGGCTAGAAGGATGCCATTTGTGCCTTTTGATTAGGGCACCCATTCAAGGAATGAAAATCACAACAACATTCCATTGGAAGCCTTGAAAGGGTTACCTTCCTTCACAAGAGAAGGAAAAACAAAAGTTATTGAGCATATCAGAGATGTTTCATCTCTTTGCAATGTTTTCCACATCAAGAAGGAGGATGTAGCTTTGAAGCTATTGGCTGCATCATTGAAGATAATTCTGATAATCTTTCTTTGGTGGAACAACTAACAACTATCATAAGGGATCCAAAAGAAGAGATGAGTGACTTTAATCTTCATTTTTAGAAAACGTGGAATAGAATCCCTACCATGGTATGACCCTCTGCTGAATATGCATTCTTGTAATTTTTAAAGAGTTTAAATAGTGACATCTTAGTTATGATCCAATAAATGGGGGGAAATTCTTTACCTCAAGCTTTTGATATTGCTAAATTAGGAAAAAGAATAGTCTTATCTAGGTAGGAAAGATATCTCCTAGGCCACCTATGCCTTTCTTTCCAAGCATCTAGTCTACTATGCCATTTATTACCCCACCTCTTGCACCTCTTCCATCTCAAAAAATCAAGAGATGATGCATGTTGCCCCTCCTAATTAGATGCAAAGCATAAAAGGAAGCCAACAAAAAATTGAAAGCTTATTGCAAACCTTTGGAAATGAGTTGGTAAACCTTAGAAGGTAGCAAGCTCAAGGAAATACAATAGTCCATACTCAAAATCAGTTTGCTAGTTCCTCATCACAATAGCCTAACTAGCCCATTTACCAAGGTAATAAGTAGTAGTACCAAGGAAATAGCAATACCTATGGGAAGAATTGGAACCAAAGGCCATATAGACCTTACAACCCTGCACCTCTTAATGTTGTTTAAGATATTTTTCCTAACCAAAATAACCTTGCTATTGAATATGAGTGGTGTTATCCTTTTGGGAAACCCCACAATCAGTCAAAGTGCACTAAAGGAGTGCTTAATCAGGCTCTAATGGTTCAAAATGTGATTGATTCACAACAAGATGCATCCATTGATGAGACTCAACAACAACTGAATCTAAGTGCTCTGGACACTGCCTTACTTAATTGGCAAGAGGAAGAATTATATGGGGTGATTAATGATTCACTTGTATCAACAAACACTAGAGCCAAGAAAGGAGCTCTAGAAATAGAGCAATTCGTTGCTAAGATTTCTTCTACAACTCAATCAGTATCCATCACTCATGTTTCTATATTGATAGAACACTCCTCTTTCACAACAAAGGAGCAACATCAGAAGCACATGGATTAGATCATTGGCAAATCTCCTCAAAAGGTACATTTTGTTGTTCCTTTTAATATTGTTGATAATATGAAGAAGATGGATGTCTCTATTTCTATGTGGGATTTTCTAGCCATTCCAGGGCATGCATAATTACTTAAGGAAGAGCTATCTAAAGGAGTAGTGAGTTCACAACAAGCCCTAAAGCAACCTTCAAGGAATGGTTTGGCCAATACACGGGTAGTAGATGTTCAAGGAACAACATTAAAGGATGGTAAGAAAGTTACAAATGTTAAGCCACCTCCTTTTTATGTGTCCTTGATAATTGGTAATAAATTAGTACAGAATTGTATGGTTGATAGTGGTGCAACCAGCACAGTAATGCCCAAGAAAATTGTAGATTTGCTTGATTTAAAGTATGAACCTCTTGAGAAGGGAGTGATTCAGTTAGATGGCTCATTATTCCACACTTTAGGTGTTGTTAAGAATGCAATTTTGACCCTTCATGCTTTCCCAAAATTCTCTATTCCACAAGACATCTATGTTATCAGATTGGTCTCACATGATGTTCAGAACAAGATATGGTGCAAAAGTGAACATAAAATTAGTATTGTTGACCAAAGATCACATAGAGCCATATATTCCAAGCCATACTAATGCTAGTTGTGTGGCCATAGATGGTGGTGATCGTAAAGACTATCCAATTTTTGAAACTCAAATAGAAGGAATCCATGATATATTATTGGATGAGTGGGCAACTTGAAATGCCTTTAGTAAACAAAATAATGTTATTTATGATGCTTGTTTTGGTAATTATATGATATCTGATTCTGATCATGTTATGCCTAACCTTATAAAAGCCCAAGATACTCATTTAGAATAGCCTAATCGTCTTTGGGACTTATATTTTGATGGAGCTAGAAACAAGGATGGAGCTGGTGCAGGGGTTATGCTTGTGTCTCCAGATGGTGACAAATATTATGTTGCATTGAGATTGTATTTTCCTTGTTCTAACAATATGGCTAAATATGAAGGTTTGATTCAGGGCTTAGAGTGGAAAGAAAGAGAAATGTTAAATAATTGAGGGCATTTGGAGATAGTCAATTGGTGGTCAATCAGGTGAAAGGTTTGAATGCTATTAAGAATGATCTCCTAAAATTGTATAAGTCCAGAATATAAGATATTTTAGATTATTTTGATGCATTCAACCTGATTTCTGTACCTAGAAATAAAAACTACTATGCTGATAGGTTAGCCGCCATTAGTACCCAAGTCACAATTTCAGAAAATAAAGGTGTAATTTTTGATCAATCTCACATAACGATAGCAGTTAGGCCATCCATTCCAGATAATGAAATTAACTAGCAGGTTTTTAATATTGATGAGCAGACCTTGAATTTTATGACAGAAACATATGCCTTTTAAGCTTCTATAGACAACAAAGAAAAACTAAAATTCGGGGACCAGATTATAGTTGGTAAAGTTAATTATCCTCAAGAGATAAAGAGCTTATTATTGCTTTATTTAAAGAATTCAATGATGCCTTTGCTTGGGATTATGCTGATTTGAAAGGGTTTGACCCTCAAATGACCCAACACACTATTGAATTAGAGCCTAATTCTAGTCCAATCAGTTAAAGAAAAAGGTCAATTAACCCCATATTAGAGACCCTAATGCTTAAAGAGCTAAATAAATTGCTGGATAGTGGAATAATTTTCTCAATAAAACATACATGTTGGGTTTCAAATCTAGTTCCTCTAAGGAAGAAAAATGGGGAGATAAGATTGCGTGTGGATTTTAGAGACCTTAATAGAGCATGTCTGAAAGATAGACACCCTCTTCCATCATTGGAACAAATATTGTAGTATATTTATGGTTCTGAAAGGTTTTCTCTCTTAGATGATTATTCCAGTTATAATCAAGTATTAGTGAAAGAGGAAGATTAGTTTAAAATAAATTTTACCACTAAATGGGGAACAATGGCATACAAATGAATGACATTTGATTTATCAAATGCAGGTGCCACAATCCAAAAAGATATGGACATGGCTTTTAAAAATCTGATGTACAAATTTGTTTTGGTTTACTTGGATGATGTTACTAGCTACAGTAAAATTGTAGATCAACATATAGGCCATTTAAGGAAAGTGCTTCAAAGATGCAGATAGTTTGGAATCTCTCTTAACCCTAAAAAATTAGTTTTTGGAGTCCATGAGGGTAAACTTATAAGGTATCAAGTTTCAAAAGAAGGTAAAACAATAGATCTTGAAAGAATCCATGCAATTCTAGATTTATTTTTGCCAAAACACAAGGTGGGGCTGCAAATTTTTATTGGTACAATTAACTTTGTTAGATGCTTTATCCCAAATATTGCTAATTTATTAAAGCCCTTAACTACAATTCTTCAAAGAAAAATGTTCCTTTCACCTGGGATAAGGAGGGAACGTCAAGTTTTGAATAGAGAAAAAAAGCCCTATCACCAACTCCTAAATTAGCTAATCCTGATTTTTCACATTTTAGCTCATTTTCATATTAGATTTGTATTTAGGATGCACATACACTTGATTTTGCATTTCTAGGTGAAATTAGGGTTAGGGTCCTTCATGTCCTCCTTAATCTCAATTTCTATGACTCCATCTTTCTGGGTAGAACCTATGTATTGGCTCTCCTAAATATTCATCACACTTAATCTTTGGCCTTTGTGCATCTATCTAACATCCTGGTGTGTTTTCTCACCTCCCTGGGTCCCTAGTTGACCTAGGAATCCTGGAGATTTCCCAAGGTGACTAGCCTGAAAACTCAGTTCAGGGTTGAGGTCAATCTTGACCTAGGTCAGGGTCAAGGTCAACCTTGACCTACATCAAGGTCAAGGTCAACCTTGACCTCTATCAGGTGATGGTCCCCACTTTCAAATCTGGAGCCTATCGGGGTTCTAAAACTTAAAATATGTCCCTGGGTCCGTATGTGGAAGTGTTTTCCCCAATATTCAGATTAATACATCCCCTCGTTGGTTGGCAATTGTAATTGGACCATAATTCAAGGTGAAATTTTAATTTGGGTCTGTTGCATTTCCCTAGGAGGTCTATATTGAGATCTCTATATAAACACTCTCTTTTGCCTTCATTTGGGAGAGGACATAAGTCGACAAGATGAAAAAGAATCATAAGATGATATGATGCAATTATGATTTTTGCATGATGATGAGGCAAGAAAGAAAGAGGATGATATAGAAGGACAAAACATGATGATGCATTAATACATTCAAGCACTTTTGTAGACAAGCCATTGTGGATCGTCTTTGGAGCAAAAGAGACATCTTCCTTATTTCCTTCTTCTTGGATCCACCATTTTCAACCTTCAAGCATTCAAAATATATTATCATGGGGTATAAATTCGGGATTGTGAGTTTAGTAAGAATAGTTTATCCTTGGGGGCTTGGTATGCTTTTTTTATCACATTCAAATCTATGCATTGCTTTCTCATTTTCAATTCATGTTAGGTTTTTTAATCTAGAGGATTTGATCTTGACATCACACATTCAAATCTCTTTCCAAGAGAAACACACACACATACATTCTACTATATTTGTCTACTCGTGCAGGTGGATATCACCAAAATAGGGTTTTTACTAGGGAAAAACCTTATATATCCACCGCAAAACCTCTCTCTTTTAGATATTTGTAGGTGCTATTTTGGGAGTTACAGGTTCGGAAATAGTGGAATAGAGTGCAGATCCAAATACCCTTTTTAGAAAGCTTTCAGGATCTGAAAATAGAATTTCAATCTGAGAATTTTTAGGTCTATTCTTCCCTAGGACTCAATCATAAATTTTGTCTAATGGTGACATTGACTTGAGGGTGCAAATTGGAACTATGCCAGAATGGAAAAATATTTCTGGGTTTTGTTTGTCTCTGTGTTTCCTTTGCAGATCTAGTCTCAGATTTTCTAGAAACTCAACACAGGCTTCAGAAAATGGCATTTTTCAGATCTTCTATGATGTGAGGTAGGAATTTTATTCCATTAATCTTTTCTTTCAATTTTAGGTCTATATCCATTATCAAATATACAAAACAAAAATTAAATGTAAAGGGTTAAATTAGGGCATTGGTCTCTTTTATATGTGAATATCTATTGTCCAAACTCTATCTAGGAGACCATCCACATTTTTCTTCTTTACATTTTTGTGAACCCATGATAGACAACTATTTCTTTTTGGTGTTAGATTTACATTTCATATTAAGATCTTGCATGCATATAGAAGTAGGTTTTCTTTTATCCTCTTGCATTTATACTCCAAAAATACATAAAAAAATATAAAATTTCTTTAAAAACATAGAACTATTTACATGCTTGTAACTTAATTGGGTGTTCATTATGTATGACTCTTGTTTTGAATACTTTTATGAATATTTTATTGTACAAGAGAATAGATCCCTTAATGAGGTACATGGAAGTGAGAATGAAAATGATTTGAATAAGATATCCATGGATCATATTCCTATTTCATCTTCCTCCACAACTTCTCCAATTGACCTTTACCATAGGATGTGTGCATGGTTACCTTCATGTTCCACTATTTTCAACATTGAGGCATCTAGAATGTTATTTCCTAAACCTTTGATGATGGTAAAAGGATGTCCTCGAATAACTATTAAGGGTAAACCTAAAGATCATTTGGATTTCTTTGATAACACGGATTTCATTTCACATGCTTATCGTACATGAAATAATCCTCAACCTACTATTCTAGCCTCTTTACCTCCTTCTCAACTGGTGCTTCCTCAAGCAACTAGGTTACCTTCTTCCTTTAAGGAGTATGACTTAGTTGAGCAATTACGCGCTACTCCAGCCAATATATCTTTATGCGAATTACTTCAAACTTATCCTACATATCATGAGGAATTACACAAATCCTTATCTACTCTTCCAGCTCTGCCTCCTAATCAAGAGAACAATAATTCATTCTTGGAGTGCATGCATACTATGCCTTTTGTACCTCCTATTGTGTTCATTTATGATGATTTACCATATGTTGAGGTGCAGAATCAATATGATTCTCTTATGGTTGATGTTTCTATTAATCAGAGTATCATTTGTAGAACATTAATTGACAATGGATCTGTGATTAATGTTTGTAGGATGGATATGCTCAAGGCTATTAAAGTCGATCTTATGACCAGTCAACTGAATAATATCCCTATTCGTGAATTTGATAACATTGCAAAGAAAAATTTGGGTATTATTACGCTACCTATCAAGGTTGGTCCAGTCTTTTTTCACACACCTATTCATGTCATGCATGGACCTCTCAATTATAACCTTTTATTAGGAAGACCTTTGCTACATAGTATGCATGCGATTCCTTCTACTCTACATCATAAGGTTAGGTTCATTTATAACAATATGATGTATACATTACATGCCGATGATGCACCAAATCCTTGCTTGAATGCAGAATATGCTAAGATCTCTTAACCCATACAACCAAGTAAGAAACCTGATAAACCCCCTGAAGTTAAACAAGTTGAAGCTCCATCCTCTTCTTTAATTGAAGATGATTGGGGAACATTGGATTTTAATCCTTCTTTTATGGAAGAATACAAAGTTTCTGATTTAGAGTTCATGAAGGAAAAAAATGGGTTTGAAAAAAAAGTCTTTATTCCTTCACTTCTGGGGAATTAAAAAGTAACTTTCTTGATGCTTCCCTTGAAGAAACAATTGAGACAATAAAGCCAGATTGTTATGACATTGTGACATATGCCACTCCTTTAACTCAATCTGATATGGCCGATAGATATGGATCTAGTTATCATTTACTTAGAAAATTAGGATTCAATGGGAAAGGATGTGGAAAATCTGAGCAAGGTATAAAAATGCCCTTGGACAATGAAGTTTATGATTACACTTATGGGCTAGGATTCAATCCTTATAAGAAACCATCAGTGTTTCCTCTTAATGTTAATCATATCTACAATGGACACATAATATTGGTTAATTTGCTTCTCCTTGACATGGATCAAAAGCCTAGTTTGGATATTTTTCTTGAGGATGAAGTCCTAACTAATTTTTTAGGAGCTTATCAAGATTTACCTATGTTTCATCATAAAAGAAGATAGCCTTATTTTTTGAATAATGAAGCCTATTTTGGAGAATATGATGAACAAGATATTTCTCCTTTACCAATGGACTCTCCCATAAAAAGTGATTTATTAATAACTGAGACTATGAAAGTTCAAATGGATGAGAATGACTCTGAAAAAACAATCAAAGTGGGAAAAAGTTTTAACCAAGATGAACATGATCAATTGGTTTCCCTTTTTCTTGAATATAAGGATATATTTTCTTGGACATACTCGAATATGCCAGGTATCAATCCTAATATTGTTACCCACAATATTGTTCTTAAACCTAATGTCAAACCCGTGAAACAAAAAATCTAAAAGATGAAACCAGGTATTGCTTTGTTATTTAAAACTGAAATTGAAAAGTTATTAGGTGTTGGGTTCATCCATTCTATCGATTATTTTGAATGGATTTCTAATATTGTGGTTGTTTCTAAAGGAGAGAATAAGATAAGGATGTGCACTGATTTTTGAGATTTAAATAAAGCATCCTTAAAAGATGACTTTCCCCTACCCAATATTGATGTGATTGTGGATTCGACAGTGGGTCATGCTTTATTGTCTTTTATGGATGAGTTTTCAGGCTATAATCAAATATTTATTCCTATTGAAGATCAACTTAAAACCACATTTATCACACCTTGGGGAGTATTATGTTGGGTCATGATGCCTTTTAGATTAATAAATGTGGGAGCAACCTATCAATGTGCTATGACCTTGATTTTCCATGATTAGATCCATATGATTCTAGAAGATTATGTAGATGACATCTTGGAAAAATCTATACAAAGAAAGGACCATGTGTTTATTTTAAGCCAAATATTTGAAAGGATTAGGAGTTATAATATGAGATTAAATCCTAAGAAATGTGCTTTTGGAGTTAATTCTGGTAAATTATTAGTATTTATAATCTCTAATTGAGGCATAGAGGTTGATACAAAAAATATTAATGCTATCGTTAACATGCCTCCTCCTAAGAATATTTCTCAATTCCATAGTTTACAAGGAAAAATAAAATATATTCGTCGCTTTGTTTCTAAATTAGCTGATATAGAACTGTTACTTTTACCTCCTTTCTTAGAAAAGATACCACTTTTTCTTGGAACCAATAATGTAAACAATCATTTGAGAAATTTAAGGAGTATATTGCTAATCCTCCTATTTTGCAACCTGCTCAATTCAATAAACCCTTCTATCTATATACTTCTGCCACCTCCCATGTTGTGAGTGCGTTATTAGCTCAACATGATAATGAAGGTAAGAAAAGACCGGTATACTACATCAGTCAAAATGTTACTTGAATATGAAACAAGATATACAAATTTAGAAAGACAATGCTTGGCTTTAGTTTATGCTTGTCAAAAAATTAGGCATTATCTATTGAATTTTGAGGTTAATGTGATTGTTAAATTTGATCCTCTCAAACACCTTTTCTCAAAAATTGATTTCTCTAGTCATCTAGATAAATGGGTGATGTTACTTACAGAATTTGATCTTGATTTCATTCTTCAAAATTCAATTAAAGGACAAGTTTTAACTGATTATCTAGCTGAAGCTCCTTGTCCTCATTCTCATACAAACATCACCTCAATATAATTCCCTAATGAGAATATTTTAGCTATTAAGTAAGAAGATGTTTCAGAATTAGATTTTGATGGTTCTAGATGTAAGAAGGGTTCTGGTATAGGCATCATCTTTGTCCCTTCTATGAACAAACCAATCCCTATGTCATATAAATTGACCTTTCCTTATACTAATAATATTATAGAATATGAAGCTCTTATAGCTGGATTACGGACAACTTCATCCCTTCATATTAAAAACTTGGAAATATATGGGGATTTGCAATTGATCGTTGAACAAAGCAAAAGGGGATTATTAGACTAAGAATGATAAAATGTCACAATATAAAGAATTGGCTCTTGATATCCTTTCACAATTTTCTTCTTATACAACTCAGACTTTACCTAGGAAAGATAATCGACACACAGACACCATGGTAAGCGCAACTTCCTTGGTGTGTCTCAAGAATAATGCTGAAGAATTTCAATTTACTATACACTCTCTTAAAAAACATGCAATTTCTAATAAGGTTCATGTTGATTGTTCTAACTTGCATTTGGATGAATGATATTCGCATATCTTTCATTTTTTGAAAGACAATACATTTCCTGAATCAACAACAAGGAACATGTGTAACCATTTTAGAAAGCTTGCATCATGATATATCATTTTGGGTGATACTCTTTACAAATGTTCTTATAATGTTTTTCTATTAAGATGTCTTGGTAGAACTGAAGTTCTAATAGCTTTAGTAGAAGCTCATTTTGGTTCTTGTGGAGGACATTTTTGTGGGAAATCTTTAGTTACTAAACTTCTTAGAATGGGATATTATTGGAAAACAATGGAACAAGATTCCTTTACATTTGTTAAGAAGTATCCTTAGTGTTAGGAACATGGTAATTGATTTCATGCTCCTACTCGTGAGCTTCGTAATCAATTTGCTTTGTGGCCTTTTAGCATTTTGGGATTTGATCTTATTGGAAAAAATTCACCAGCTTCTTCTCAAGGGCATATATACATTCTCAAAGCTACAGATTACTTTAAAAAGTACGTAGAATATATTCCTCTCCTCTCTACTACTACGAATGTTATTTGTGATTTTATTCTTAATCATATTATAGCATGATTTGGTATTCCTTCAACGATATTTTTGGATAATGGTACTTCTTTCAAAAATAAAGAAGTCATGAAATTCTTGGAGAATTATCATATTCAACATAGATTTTCTACTCCCTACTATCCTCGATCTAATGGTCAAGATGAAGCATCGAACAAATTTATTGAACAAATCCTAAGGATAATAGTCAAT
Source organism: Thuja plicata (assembly GCA_018584345.1). NCBI lineage: Eukaryota > Viridiplantae > Streptophyta > Pinopsida > Cupressales > Cupressaceae > Thuja > Thuja plicata. The sequence continues at coordinate 538,380 of MU217158.1, read as the reverse complement.
AAGCATGCAAAAGATTGGCATACTCAACTTACTTATGCTTTATGGGCTTATAGGACTAGTGTCCACACTGCCACAGGTGCTTCTCCTTATAATCTTGTTTATGGTACTGATGCTATTATTCCATTAGAATTAGAAATACATTCTTTAAGTGTTTCATTCCATGGGATAATTGATAAAGATACCTTCTGGGAACAATGATTACAATAATTAGAGAGGTTGGATGAACAATGAATAAACACTTTGGAGCATATTAAGGCTTATCATAAATCACTTCAATAATAGTACAATCATAAGGTGATTGAATGGTCATTTTGGGTAGGTGATTTAGTCTTATATGAAAATCAAAGGAATGTGAATGCTTTACCTAGTGAAAAAGGGAAATTTATCCCTAATTAGTTTGGAGATTTTGTGGTTATTGAGGATTTTACTTTAGGTGCTTATAAGATTACTGATATGAATGGTGTTCCCCTTAAGGAACCTATTAATATTATGTATCTCAAATGTTATTATCCCTAATACATCAAATTTTATTAATGTATTTATGTATTCCCTATAGAATAGTTATGTCTATTTTGTAGGTTATATGATTTGAATACATTTATACATTAATTTCATTTCTTTCTTTATGTTAAGTTTTTTATCTATTGATGAAAAGAACAAGTAATCAATCATAGAACTAATTGATCAAGAAAAATGTTCATATATAAATATTCAGGATTTTGGTACATATATGGCACATGTTCCATAGCTATCAATCTCTATCTCTATCCTTTGAGGGTTGGTGGCTCCCAACTCTTTCTACTCTATGGTGTGACACTGAAGATCTTCGTATGGTAGTCTGTGTGAAACTCCTTGATATGCTAATTACATAGTTCTGCTCCTGAGCTCTCTGTAGGTCTTCCATCAATCTCTCTTCTCTTTCTTTGGATAACATCAGCTCTCGGTGGATGCATGAAAAAATATCTACATATCGATCAGGATTGATCTGCCCAATAAGAGACTCTTGATCACTAGCTTGTAGTCGATAGGATAAACATGTATCCTTCAAAACCTCAGATACAAAGCTACTCCACTCCATTACACTAGCTGAAAAATTCAAACATATCTATCTTTTAGTACTTCTTCTAGCAAAAAATTTACTTAAAATACTTTAATTAAGTACATAAATCATACCTAGATCTCCCTCCTGAGTATCATCAAAGGATCTAGATGGTGGGGGAATGGATTTACTATCATGTCCTCGCTTGCTGTGTCTAGGTCTAGGTGGTTGTCTCTCTTTATGTGTACATAGAGGTCGGTGTGATCTCTATGGTACAACATGGATCACTTGATCATCTGCATCTATTCTACCACCTGGGCACATATCCTCTCTTCTCTTGTATGCTCTCTCTCTCTCTCTCTCTCTCTCTCTCTCTCTCTCTCTCTCTCCTATGCTCTGTCCCACTCCATGGGATTTGCCTCAAGAATTGGCTCCTCCTCATCTCTATTATCCTCCTTCACTTCCTCTGGCGTATCACCACCTTGGTGCATCCTCTCTGAAAGACCTAGATCACCTGTAAAGTAGTCATTAGGGAAGATGAGATGGGTCCCCTGTAGACTCCAGTTTCTGATATACCCTTTTCTCACCCCTTGATGGGATACAATAGGATCCACCTCTATATCCTTTGTCTCATCTGTATCACTATCTACAATATCTCCTACTGTAGGTCTGTGTATGGCATCAGGTATCTGGTAATATCTCATTGGATATCCATACGGAGGTACTATCTGGGGGACTCCCTATGTCCAACCAAACTGTCTCATAACTCTATCATATTAATATGGCCTCACTGCATGACTAGTTAGACCCTCTAGTAGCTTACACTGCTGGGAGTGTCTCAACTAGTGTTGAGTATCTATCCATCCTATCATTTGATAGTATGGTCTCCATATCACATCCACACCTGTTATACAGTCAAAGTGTACCCTCCAAAAGAGGATATGTCTGTACAGCCAAAAATCTCCTAGCAGATATGCAAAGGCTCTCAGTGTGCTTGCATCTATTGTCACTGGAACACCCTATGGTTGAGCACATGCATAATTCTCAAACATCCAAACCTGTAACAAGGTGCATACCGTAAGACTCTCCCATTGAAATCTCACTAACTAACTCAACTCATGGTAAAGATGGGCTAACATGCTGCAGCCCCATGAGAAAACAATCTTGTAACTCTCCATCCTGCACACAAGATCGGTAAATGGTTCTAAGAAATTTGTACCATTTGTGTTGGGTATTACAACTAAAGAGAGTATACATAGCATCACTCTCCATACCAAGGGTGTTGAACCCGCTAGTATGGCTGATAGAGTGATATGATCTAATCGGGTCCTCATCTATGTACTCATCCCAAACAATACTCTCCATCTAAAAACACCTCGGGAGGACCCCATTGTACTCTCTGTTGAATAGGATCACCTCAGACTAGAAGTCTTAGGATCCTTTACACATCCTCCAATGTGATCGTGATCTCTCCTGATGGAAGATGGAAGGAACAAGTTTCCTTCTCCCATCTTTCTATCATGGCTGATATCATGGACCAATGGAACCTCATCTATTGTAGGATTTCTACCTAGTACAATCCCACATCTCTCAGTAATTGTATATCATCTTGCTATAGCTCAGACAATTTCTCCTTGACAATCAGTAGAACCCCTCCAAAGGGATGCTCTCGGAGATGGACAAGATCTTATAAGCACAAACAACATCATATCAGTCATCTATCATCAAATAACTGCAATTATTACTTGACCTAGTCAAGGTCAAACTTTTTGGGTCAGGTTCAACCTTTTTTGGTCAAGGTCAACCTTTTTGGGTCAGAGTCGACCTTTTTGGGTCAACGTTGACATTATCCCCAGAAAGGATAGGACCTTCCCAGTTATGGTTTACCTACAAAGGTAAGGGTCAACATAATTGGGTCAGGGTCAACCTTTTTGGGCCAAGGTCAACCTTCCCTATAAAAATAGGAATTTCTCAATTAAAATCATCAAAAAAAGGCACCTACCTCTGGCAGTGGTTGTCCATTAGCCAGGCACTTTCTCAGGACCTCCACGCGACTTGCTCAAAATTCTTCTATCTTTGGCATCTTTATCCTCAATTCCAAGCTCTGCAAATGGTAAGAATGAGAAGGTAAGTGCTCTTAATATTTTTTATAGGTTCAAATTAGGGTTTTATTAGGGTTTCATTTGAATTTACTTAGGTCAAATTCAAATTTCCTTTTACAAGCATTTAGATAGGCATTCACTCTTTTCATCATAACTTGAGTTTTGTAGCTCTATTTTTAGTGTCGTTAGTAGAGTTGGAATCGTGATTCAGATACATAACCTCTTAAATTTGTTTAGGAAGATATTGAATCCTTATAAATGGTTTAGCAAAGTAATCTTCAACAAATTACATATCCAATGTATAGATCTAACTTTATCACCCTGTTTCACCTTTCAGAATTAGTAAGCTGAAATAACGGGCTCTATGCATTTATTAAAACCATCATGGTAAGGATTAGTTTCTCTATGGATTTTTATTAACCTTGTGTTTTAGGTTGCAGATATTAACAGTTTCTTGGAGGATCTCCACATTGAGGACTTGGTTATATCCTTTTTACTTTACAATGTTTTCTTACTTTAGCTTGCATATCACGTAGCGTCATACATAAGCTAAAGTGGGGGATAAATGTATCATCTTAAAATGGAATAAATTCCATTTTTGTAGGTTTATCACCCTCATTTAGCACATTTACATATTAGATTTGCATTTAGGATGCACATACACTTGATTCTACATTTCTAGGCAAAATTAGGGTTAGGGTCCTTCGGGTCCTCCTTTATCTCCCTTTCTATGACTCCATATTTTTGGTTATAACCTATGTATTGGCTCTACTAAATCTTCATCACACTTACTCTTTGGACTTTGTGCCTCTATCTAACATCCTGGTGTGTATTCTCACCTCACTAGGTCCCCGATTGACCTAGGAATCCTGCAAATTTCCAAAGGTGACAAGCCTGAAACCTTAGTCGAGGGTTGAGGTCAATGCTCACCTAGGTCAGGGTTGAGGTTGACCTTTTCCTAGGTCAAGGTCGAGGTCATCCTTGACCTAGGTCAAGGTTGAGGTTGACCTTGACCTCTTTTAGGTGATGGTCCCTACTTTAAAATATGGAGCCTATTGGGGTTCTAAAACTTAAAATAGGTCCCCGGGTCTAGATGCAAAAGTGTTTTCCTTGATATTTAGATTAATACATCCCCTCCTTGGTTGGTGATTGTAATTGGACCTATTTCAAGGTGAAATTTGAATTTGGGTCCCTTGCATTTCCCTAGGAGGTCTATATTGAGATCTCTATATAAACACTCTCTTTTGCCTTCATTTGGGGGAGGACATAACACAACATGATGAAAAAGAATCATAAGATGATATGATGCAATTATGATTTTGGCATGATGATGAGTCAAGAAAGAAAGAGAATGATATAAAAGGATAAGACATGATGATGCATTAATACATTAAAGCACTTTTGTAGACAAGCCATTATGGATCTTCTTTGGAGAAAGAGAGACATCTTCCTTCTTTCCTTCTTCTTGGATCAATCATTTTCAACCTTCAAGCATTCAAAAGATATTATCGTGGGGTAGCAATTATGGATTGTGAGTTTGGTAGGAATACTTTAGCCTTCGGGGCTTGGTATGCTTTCTTTATCATATTCAAATCTATGCATTTCTTTCTCATTTTCAATTCATGTTAGGCTTTTTAATCTAGAGGATTAGATCTTGACATCACACATTCAAATATCTTTCTAAGAGAAACACACACATACATTCTTCTATATTTGACTATTCGTGGAGGTGGAGATCACCAAAATGGCGGTTTGAATAAGGAAAAACCCTATATAGCCACCCCAAAACACCTCTTTTTCAGATATTTGCATGTGCTATTTCAGGAGTTATAAGTTTGAGAATAGTGGAACAGAGTGTAGATCCAGATACCCTTTTCAGACAACTTCTGGGATCCGAAAATAAAATTTCAATCTAAGACCTTTTAGTCAATTCTTCCTTAGGGCACAATTAGAAATTTTGGCCAATGATGACATTGACTTGAGGGTGCAAATTGGAATTGTGTCAGAACAGAAAAATATTTAAGGGTTCTATTTGTCTTTGCGTTTCCATTCTAGATTTGGTCTTAGATTTTTAAGAAACTTAACACAGGGCTCAGAAAATGGCATTTTTCAAATCTTCTATGATGTGAGGTAGGTATTTTACTCTGTTAATCTTTGCTTTCAATTTCAAGTTAATTTTTAAATTAGAGCATTGATCTCTTTTATATATGGATACCTATTGTGCAAACTCTATCTAGGAGACCATCCACATTTTATTCTTTACACAACCAAATGATAAGGTAATTTTGTTATTCAATTATGCACAATGAAGGTCAATTACAATGTTGTTTAAAAAGGATGACTACTGTTGTGCATGAACAAAACAAGTGATATTCTAACAAGAAGTATCATTTATTGTTATCAAATGAATTATGCACATAAAATATGGATAGAAATGTTTAGAAAAATTTTAGTTATGCATATACAAAGCATGGATGTACATCAATGTCATCAAATGAATATGCATATACAAAAGATCAAATAATAGTGCATATTCAAGAGAAAAGGGATAACAGTAACGCTTTTATAAAGAGATATTGAATCATAACATTTTTTATCAAATGAAATATGCATGTATATATATCAGACAAATAACATTATTATCAAATGTAACATACATGTTCAAGAAATGATAGTGTTGTTTTCAAAGAAAAAGATGCATTTTTAAAAAGTATCAGGCTTGAAACAGTAATGTTCATGGGTATCAAAATCCCGTGCTCAAACCCCATGGATAACATTCTTATTGGAGTCACATCTACCATGAAAATCAGTATTATACACCTGTCATTGTCATTATTGAAAGGTTGAGACCAGATGACTCATAAGTTTAGACAAAAAAGAGTGGTAATATTCAAGCATGGTCATTGTCGATGGAGGACAAAGACACAATAAAACCCAAGTTGACAAGAGTGAAGAAAACATAAAGACCAAATGCAGTGAAGGAGCCGAAAAGATGTAACTTCTCCCAAATGCATAACATAGGCAAAGTACAGCAACATAGACTTATGTAAAAATAGCCTATACAAGAAAAGGCTTGAGCTCAAAAAAAATAACAATAAAGAGTGAAAAGAAAAAAAACCATTACAGTAATTTAAGGAGAAATAAAGATGTTCATCAAATGCATTGAGAAATTTCAAAGAAATGCAATAGTGACATCAACAATGAGTTCATAAAGATAGAAAATCAAATCCGATGATAGAGGTAACTTATCTCTAAGTTCAAAAGCTAAGAAGTGATGATATGGAGCCTCAGTAAATAGTAAAGACAAGCATGAACAATGCCATCCATTATGTCCAAGACCCATATCATCAAAATCCCCACACTGCAGTGCTAAGTGCACCTCAACCCCAAATCGGTGGGAATGACTCTAAGTTTTGAGAGCCTGAGCTCTTTATCACAATAGCCACTTCCAGTTGGAGACTGAGCTCAATTCTTAAAATGAATGCTCAAGATACAGTCACAGATAAAGGTGGAGTAAAAACATAAAGATAACACTATATTCTAGACCAAAATTAATAGAGTAAAGCTTCAAAGCAACAAAACAACTCCCACATCACAGTTATGAACTTTAGATAAAAATATGATGACAGAGGAGCAGTGAAAGATGAAAATCAACACCATAGTTGTAGCATGGGAGACACCATGGGTTAGGGTTTCAAACCCTCATTTTTTTTCCCCAAATGCAAATGCAATGTGAAGACCAAAATAGAGCCAAGTTTTGATAGACTTTGAAATCTGGTGACAGTGGAGAAATGAATGCATTAAACATTGCAGTGCACAACAGTCAAAATTCCGTAAACCCAAGTGCCACGACAACAACCCAAAATCCTAACCTATGCCACGATGTGGATATTTTGGAGAGTGGTTGATTGGATAGTATTGGTCATGTTGACCTAGGGTTATGTTTTCAACATTAGGCATGCTTTGGGGTATATGTTATTGGGTTAGGGATTATGTATTATTATTTTTTGGTGTATGTTGGTTTTATTTTAGTAAAAGATGTATGTTTTTAAAAACCAACATTAGGGGCTTGGATTAGGGCCTGAATTATGCCTAATAGTTAGGGTTTCCTAGCCAATTTGGAGGTCATTTTGGAGGGGATTTGATTTTCAAAATTGTCCTTGAGAGGGTATATATCTTAGCTTCCTAGTCATTTTAAAGGGTTCATAATTTAGGAAGATGGTGGTTTTGTGAACATATCAGCTCCTTTGTGCCTTTATATACATTGTAAATAGAGGTTCAGTTTTGATGCATTATAGTGTTTAAGTGAATGTACTTTATTCCTTGTTATTTTTTGCATCTTGGCATGTAACCATTTGCAAATTTTGAAGAAAAAAAGCAAGTTCCCCATCATTCACATATTTTCTGAGTTTTGATATCAACCCTCTTCTCCATTTCTACAATTAAGCGTGATGTGTTTTATAGCATATATAAGTGAATTAATTTGATTCATTTGCTAAGTTATCAAAATAGAACCTTTTGCATAATTTGTATCTTTGTTACTAGATCCTCATTTCTTGTGGTGCAAACCCTAATAGTGAGATATTAGTATGCCCTAATGCCTGAGTTAGGGTGATATTTCAAGGCCTTAAGAGGCTGTCTTATCTTCTTCTGTAGAAAAGTTAGATTTTGACTCTATAGAAAACCAAATCTTTTAAGATGTTTGCAAAGTATTATAAGCCACCTTTCTTAATCATCTATTGGGAATATTACCAATTGTAGCCACCGAAAAATGGTTCAATCCTGCTATTCTATGTGTTTTAACAATTTTGGCATTACAATTGAAATATTGATTTGTGGCCTAATTATTCCTCTATGTTGCACATATGATCTTTATTATATGACAAAATTGGGTCTTTCGTTGATAATTGAATATTGCAAAGTTGTTCAATTATTTACTAATATTTCTATTTTCTTTGTCAAATTAATAATTTTCCCAATCAATTCTGATCAACCCTAAACCGGTCCTATTGAATCCTAAACCATATAAAATCATCCTAAATCAATTCAAATCTATTCTATTCTCTTCCTAATTATTTCAGAATTTTTTTGGACTCATTCCAATGATTATGGGGCATTGTCCAAGATCATCGATGCCTACTTAAATCACTTTTAAAATAGATCAAACCCCTTTTCCAATCTAATAAATATTGTCATGATTCTAGGGGCATTGTCCAAGTTCATCAATGCTTTGTATCCTTTTATCACGAATTTGATAACATTGTCCAATTTCATCAATGTTATCGTTATCAACCTATCATTATCAATTCAATAGTATTGTCCAAGTTCAGCAATGCTATTGTTGATCATCATCATTTCAAAAAAATTTCCAAGTTCATAGATGTTTTCCTATCCCTGTATCACTCATATGGTGTCATCAAAGTTCATTTATGTTATTTAATCATTTTCAAACATCATTATTTGAGTGCATTGTAAAAGTTCATCAATGCCTCAAACTTATCCTAATCTTATCAATATTATCAAAAACCAATTCAGGTGTACGTTAATGCCTTCAATTTGACCAATAATTCACTATTTTATCCTCTTGGGATGAATGAACTATGATTTATCCCATGCTTTTATGAATAAATTATATTTACTCATTCTTTATCCTAAGTCTCAATTATTAATTAATTAATTGGATAATTTCTAATTTAAGGAATTTAGAATTTCATAAATGATATTTACCTTTTGTGAGGAATATTGAATTCTTAGTTAATTTAAATTCTCATAAATCTACCTCACTTATTCTATTTCTATTTTCTAATTCTCATTTCCTATTAATTAGCTTCAAATCTTAAACTTTCCTTTCTACTTTCTCACAACCTTCCATCCACTATCTTAGCTTCCATTTTCATTATTATGGCATATTTCATTTTTTATTTTTAGCAAGTGTCATATTCAATGCAAATTTCCAATTTGCATATCTTATTGCTAATTCTGAAATTTGAGTCCTCATCTCCTATAAATTGAGATTATTTTTCCTTCATTTCTAGAACCACTATCTCCTAGTTTTCTTGTGATCACCACTTTGGCTTTAAACATTTGTGTATTTTTGTCATAGGCAAAGAGAAACAATAATCAAGTCTATGTTGAAGAAAAGAGAGCATTTGAGCATCATTTGAAGGGGGTTTTATGTGTTTCTTGCATATGTTTTGAATTCTCGTTTCAATGGCTCTAATATTGAATTAGATGGGTTTGCATATTGTTTAGGGTTTATGGTTACATAGATATACATATTCTTCATTTTTCTATTCTTAAATTTGGTGAACTGATGTGAATCATGCCTAATCAATTGGATTTTTTTTTGTGCATTTTGCAGGTTCTGGAAGAGTTCTCTATAGTTTGTTATAGGACATGCGCAGTTGGTTACAGGTCCCGTGTAGTTGGTTATAGGTCCTGCACACTTGCTTAAAGTTCAACGCAATTAGTTGCATGTCCTACATAGTTGGTACCCAGACCTATGCAATTGGCTTCTTAGCTGTGTAGTTGGTCAAAAACCTGCACACTTGGTGAAATAGAATGGATCTTTATGGTTTATGATCAATGTTTGCAAGTTTAGGAAGCATTTCTGCATTTCATGCTTTCTTCTCTTATTTTCATTTGTTTCATTGCTAAAATGGATCCTAAACATTATTAATGAACCCTAACTTGGTTAATGAACCTTTCAATTTGGAAGTTTAAAATGAACTCTCTTATTTGATTTGGGCTCTTAAAATGAAGTTCATCTAGTTTAGGGTTAAATACAATCAAGGTTCTTCCAAATTCAAACAAAGTTACAATCTAGCCTAACTAGGGGTTCAAAAGTGAATGTGTTATGGCATATCAAGTTGTTTAAGTTGGAAAGGAATCTAAAGTGAACATGCACACTTGATTTGGGGTTCTAAAATGAACTTTGAACTAGTTTGGGATCAAATGCAGATTTCTTGTTTAAGGTGTTTCCAAATTAGTTCAATATGCACATAGCCTAATGAGGGATTTCAAAATTGGTTCAAATCTTTCATAATCATTCTTAAATAGCCTAAAATGAACCATAACTAGATTTTTGTGAGATATAAATGCTTTCTATGGCCAAAAATCTATGTTTTTACAAATTTTTACCTCATTTTTAGACTCTAGTCAGTAGTTATGCACTTGGTCATGCGTCTTGCGTAGTTGGTCAGAAGTTGTGTAGTTGGTAGTCTAATTCAACATAGTTGGTCAGAAGTGTAGTTGGTATTCTGATTTTGTACAGTTGGTAGCTTGTTCATGCGCAGTTGGTAAAATGGATATTTTTCATAAAAATTTCTAATTTTCAACATTCTTAAATTTTTTTTGGCACTTGGTATGTTGGATTTTTGTGTTACTGATCATCTGTGCAACATTTTTGCAATAATGGGATGAAAAATGAATCATAAACCTACTAATGATTTTTAGGCAGGACGCTTGTCAAAGACCTTGTGTTTCTTCAAAAACTTTCACGTCTACTTTAATAGTTAGAAAACACTTCAATTTGGCTCTTAAAAAGAGTCAATTTGCTTATATGTTTGAAGTGTTCTCTATATTTTTTAATCCCAAAGAATTTCATGCATGTATCCTCTCCTCTCACCTTCCTAGGTCTTAGGTGAAAGAGAAATCCATGCAAATCCTTTAGCATGGATACCTCCCGAGAGCTTTCACAAAGACGGTGATAGTGGATTGCCTAACCGATAATAGGCTAAAGCCAAGCCGTTCCAAACCGGTATATAAAATTTTCATTGTGATTAATGTCATAGTGAACATTTGTTGAATATGTTATAATAGGAAGAATATCACCCTTAGTACCCTCGTGGTGGGTGAAAACCTAAAGAACTTAACTTTTGTAGACTGGGAGGCCTCCATAGCAGGGCTAATCTACCGCACATATAACCACCTAAATGGATTCCCTCATCAAAAACTTTGTTGTAGTATCCAAAAACCCTCTATCTACTGGCGCGAAAGGTCTAAGACCGACTAAAACATCTCACACTTTCATGACTCTTAGTACAGATAACGGTCCATTGGGAAGTGATTATCCTTCAAATTCGAAGCTTGGTGTTCCTAAGAAGTGAGTGCACTATAAGGAGGAGCCCATGCCTCCAAGCTTCTAACTTTTCCACTATGATTAGGCATGGCTAACCTTCAGTTCAAGTGGGAATTCAACACATATTTCCCTTGCTTAACTAGGATGTGGTATGTTTTTTATTTTTACAACAACCATTGTCAATGATGTGTCTTGCATGAGTTTTTCAAACTTTAATAAAAAGGACAAAAATCTTAAAAAAACCTTCTTAAGTACACTTTTTCCAGATCATCTTCAAAACAATTAAATCGTCACAAACACCTTGTCTTTGAGTAAACATATGGATCCTTAAAATTTCTCACTTGGAAACTTTTGGCATGCTTGGTAGTCTTCCTCTTGCATATTCATGTCCTAATATCTTTGCATTTGCATTTCAAAAAGCCTCTTGAATTTTAATACTCATTATATTCCATATTGCATAGGTCCTAATCATAGTACTCTTGCATACACTACTCATCTTAGATCCCCTCTAAAATATTTGCAAAAATCTTCAAAAGCATTCAAATCATAGAACCTTTGTTTATGACACTGAAAAAAGGATCTTGACTTGGTCCCTTTGTCCCTAAATTCAAATCCCCTATCAATTGGTCACATTCCACCTTTGCCATGTGATGGATTTGACCTAGTCCATTTTATCAAAATTGTTCCTTGTCCCTTAAATGTCCTTTTCAAGTCAAGATTTTTATTCAACCTCATAAGGTTATACTCTTAGATTTTTCTCCATTCCAAATATTTTTACCAAAGTCCAAAAAAAATTTAAAAAATAATTGCATAAGCCTTAGATTGAATTTTGTGTAAGCTCCTTGCATAACCCTTCCATTAGCATATAGTCATCATGTTGGTTTTCACAAGGTCTCAAGCATCCGAAAGGAAAAAATATTCCTATCTACCTATGTTTGCATCACAACCAGAACCTCAACCACCTTTTGATCCAAGACAAGGTGTGACATTTCAAAATCTAAGTGACCTAATCAAAATGCAATCTCTGGAAAAAGTGCATCAAACATTTCATGACCCAAGACATGTTACATTTCTCAAGGACCTACAACCACATAGATGATCCTTGATATAAGCCAAAGAAATGATCTATGAAACATTGGATATCCTTCAAACACTTCTCCAAGTTTCGACACTATACAGTGGAGTCCCCCATCTAAAATTTAACCAATTTTTGTACCTCTTCCACCTGGCCATGTTAGTGTTCCTTGTAAACCTCAACAAAAACACCAAAATAATTCTGAATTCAATCAAACCCAATCCAATTGTTCTTATAAGAAACTTGTTCAAAACATGGATTTTGGATCTTATCAACCTCCTATACCACCCCAAGATAATAAAGATCCTAGAAATGCTTCAAGTGCCTCCACAGATTTTGGAGACTCACACAAAACATTTATTTCATTCAAAGATGTACCTAGAGATGAGATTGATGATGCCATAAGAGACAAAAAAAAATTTGAATACATTAATGTATCTCATGACTCAAGATATGAAATGATACATCAAAGTAATACAAAGGAAAAATCCTAAATTACTCTTGGAATATCAAAATCCCACACAATCTACTTTAGAATAAAATCAAGCCTTAGTGATTTGGGATAGAGAAAAAAGAGAACAAGTATTTGATGAGTCAACAGTGGTTGCAACACAAAAAAGACAACTAAATGGTTTAACTGTCGAAATTCCTCAAAAGGCAAAGTATGTCCCATTGGATAATACTTTATTTCAAGAAACATTACCACCTCCTTCAGAGACTGTGGACACTACAAAAGTCTCCAATAAATATCCCCAAAGGACATTGAGGATTGATTTTAAGAATTCCTCACCTCTTAATCAACCCGAACAACCAGAATAGACATTCACATTTCCATGGGAAATGTCATGTACAATCTTTTGAAGAAACACAATAAAGTGGTCCTCCTTTGGTTGCACATTCAACTATCCAAGGAAGTAATTTAACTCCAACGACATCTAAAGGACCATTCAACAAACCACCAAGGGTACCCACAATAGATACATCTCATGTGACTACTACAAATATGCCAAGTATGTCCCTAGATCAAAATAAGAAGAGCATCATTGAAATTTCACCAATTCCACCTAAGGTAACTCAACAAACAAATGTAGTACAACAAGCTTAACAAACACATGTGGCACAACAAGCTAAACAAACACAGAAAGTGCAACAAGTCCAAGCAGCTCAACCAACACCAACTATGGATATGGAAGAACAAGTGCGACAACCATATATAGTGCAAGTCAATATGATGTCTCAAGCGAAAATATCAAAACATAAGAATCCAAGTCTTAGTGACATACTTGCACCACTCAGATTTCAACAAGAGCATAACATACACAAACAAACGATATAGGTAGGCCAAGAATCTCATCCTATCCCACAACATGTGAAAGGTCCAAAGGTGCATCAAGTGCACCCAAAACAATCTAAAAATGTCCAAAAATATATACAACAACAACATGCTTAACAACAATAATATGCTCAACAACAATGACAATAACATGTTCAGTAGCAACAGCAACAACAACAACAACAACAACAACAATAGAAACAACATCAACAACATCATCATCAACAACAAAAACAACAACAACAACAACAACAACAACAACAACAACAACAACAACAACAACAACAACAACAACAACAACAACAACAACAACAACAACAACAACAACAACAACAACAACAACAACAACAACAACAACAACAACAACAACGAAAACAATGACGACAACAACAACAATGACAACAACCATGACAACAACAACAACCACAACAACAACCACAACAACAACAACAACAACAACAACAACAACAACAACAACAACAACAACAACAACAACAACAACAACAACAACAACAACAACAACAATAGCAACAACAACAGCAACAACAACAGCAACATCAACAAAAGCAACAACAACAACAGCAACAATAGCAACAACAACAACAACAACAACAACAAAAACAACATGTTCAACAATAGCATGTTCAACGATACCAGTATATACCGCAGCAACAAACAAAAATGTTTTGCAACATTAAAATGCTTCACAATAACAAAAACATATGGTGTAATCTCAACAACAACAATATGCACCAAGGTATCAATAATAATTTTCTCAACCATACTATGTGACACAAGCTCAAATATAAAGACTTCCACCAACAAACAAGTAACACGTGGAAGATCCTCAACAACATGTAAGACAAAAAAATGGTGGCACTTCAAGACATCTCATTTGAGTCATCAAAATTAGAGACTTTGGAATATAATTAGTGCCAGATCACTCATAAGAAAAGACATCATTCTGATAGACATGTAAAAGTTGTGAAGTCATCACAGGATGACGACATAACTCAAAAAATTCAACGCTTGCAGAAACAACTGAATAACATACAATTCAAGGAAAAAAAGACACTTTATACAGAATGAGATCTATGTCCTAATCTAATTATTGAGAGTATTTACATGCCTCCTTTTCCAAAGAATTTTGAAGTATGCAAGTTTGAAAAGTAGAAAGGAAAAGGTAATCCAATTGATCATGTTAGAGAGTTTTATACTTCTTGCATTGAATTTCACCATGATGAAACATATATCATGAGACCCTTTCCTAGAAGTCTTGGAGGACAAGAGATGGAATGGTATTCTAAGTTATCGGGCAATATAAGGTCATAGAAATATTTGGCAGATAATTTCATTTCTCACTTTGCGTTTGATATATCAAGCGAGGTTATGTTGGCTGACTTGTGCATGGCTAAAAAAAAAGTTAGAGAATCATTTATGACTTTTCTATTACGATGGAGAAATTTGTCTATTCAATGTCCTTTTGATGTTCCATAAGAACAACAAATACACTTATTTATTCAAAATCTTGTACCCAAAATGATGTATGAGCTAAAAATGAAATGCCGGAGAACTATTCAAAATATCATGAACAAGGGAATTGATATTGAAGATGCTCTTATCTAGAAAGGATTCCTTAAAATCAATAAGGAAAATCACAATTCAAGAACTTCAAGTGACAAGAAAAAATTTTGGTCTTGGAACAAAAATGTCACAAACAATCTGGCATTGTCGATGCATTAATGGTCAACGCAACACAACCAAAGGTCAGCGTCAAAGGTCCTACTGTTATGAATACACAAACAATGACTCATGCACCACCTCCAATGCAAGCAAATAATAATATGCAACAAAATTGACAATGTTGACCGTCGAGAAATAGAGATGGAACTCCAAGATAGTTCATCTCATTGGGTGAACAGCTTCATTCGGTGTTATAAAAAGTTCTTCAAAAAAATTATATTAAATTACATGAGATCCAAGATGAACCAACAGTTAAACCCCCTTGGTGGGATGATAATAAATTTTGTGATTATCATCAGACCAAAGGACACAGAACCAATTTCTATTTTCAATTAAAACATAAAGTGCGAGATCTCATGGATCAAGGAGTAATTGAATTAGAACCTACAACAGGCTCTTCCAATACTGATCTTACAATTTTTACAAATCCTTTGTTGGATCATGAGAAGGGAAATGTATCTATGTCAAATTAAAGTTCAAAGACCAATGTCAACTATACCTGGACCGGCCATGATTATACCATAAATTACTTCTCTGAGTTAGATACACGTGTGTCCACTTTGACTTTCTGAGATAGTAATTCACAATGTGCAGTCACTACTCATCATACCAATATTACTATGCTTGATGCACCATCTAAACCCAAAGTATCTTCTGAATATAATCTCATCGACCAGCTTGGTAAAGCCCTTGCTCTGATATCTATCCTTGATTTGTTGCACACATCCCCCAACATAAGGAAATTCTTGACAAATCTTTGAAAGAATCTACTATTCTGACGAACATTGATACTGACCAGTTTCAGGCCATGATAGGTCACTTCTCTACATCCCAACATGTTACCTTTTCAAAGGATAATGTCCCATTTGATTGACTTGGTCATAATGATCCCCTGCACATTGAATTCTTTGTCCATAATGCTAAAATCAGACGAATCATGATAGATGGTGGAGAAGGACTTAATATTTGTACCCTGAAGGTTGTCCTTGGTCTTGGTTATAATGAAAGTGATATTGATCCATTGAGGAAAATCAAATTAAAGTCATATGATGACATTGAATTTCCTTCCAAAGGACTCGTTATATTGCCTATAAAAATTGGTTCGGTTACTGAGAATACATTGCTGCAAGTCTTAGACCTCAACTTCCCCTACAACATGATCTTAGGATGCCCATGGATCCATGCCATGAAGGAAGATCCCTCCAGATATCATCAGTGTCTAAATGTTTTTCATGATGGAGCTTAGATCACTACCCCAGGTGATCCTAGTCATTTCCAATTATGTGCTAATTTGAGAGAAGTTCATGCACAACAGGGGCTTACAAACAGTGAATCTATCCCAAAAAATTCTTCTAATTATATTGATGCATCCACTCACACCAAAATGATTAAAGGAAAAAAGAATATTGAAGATAAAGGTTGCAGAGAGTATATAATGGCTCAAGTGTTCCACATTGGGAATCTCCCTCTCTCCCTAAAGTCTTATGGGAAGCCACGATTATTGAAAAAAAAACCACCAAAGACCACACTGCAAGTTATTCCCTCACCCACATTCACTAGTTGGGGAGGTTTTCATGAGGAACATGTATATGATAATGCATCGAGATAGATTTTGAAAGACAAAAAAAAACAAGAATAAAAAACCACTAAGATACCAATTGAGAGATATGGACAAGGGTTCACCATAATGAAAAAAAATGGCTACGATGGTCACAGTGGACTCGGGGAACAAAAGAAAGGGATCATTGAATCTCTTGCTGCAAACGGCCATCTTCCTCATTTGGGAATTGGATTTTAACCATTGCAAATTGGCTCCTCAATTAATAAAGTGGCCTCGTGTAAAAATGTGGATGCCTTGAGCGATGACAAGGCATCTGAGCTTCCCCATTCTGAAACTACTAATTCGAATGCTTGGGAATGGACTTCATATTCCTCTAGTTCTTATGAGCTTGACCGTGTCTTCTCTGAATCCGATGACCCACCAATTGAAGATAAAAATGTTGATGAAACAACTCCCCCATTAACTTATCTTGATCCCTGGGCTACTATTTTATGGGATCCTAGTCCTGAACCTTTTGTACATGAATCCTCTGACTCTGATGAAACTGATGTTTACATCTTTTCCCTTACCCCTATCTTCAAAAATATTTTCACTACCAATGATGACATCCCACTGGTTTACCTTGAACTTATTGATTGGGATGAACAAGGATCACTGAGCTTGGATTGCTTCAAAAATGATGAAGCAATAGTAGAATTCTTTGAGCTCTGAGAAGGCATGCCATCCGATGATCATAAAGCAGGGTTCTCTATTGACGTTGTTGATGCAACATATTTTGGGGATTCAACTCCATCTTTTAGTTGTAAAAATGAAAATGATGAAATTAAAAAAGGAAAAAATCAAAAGAATAGGCCCTCTGGTGAAAACCAAAAGGCACCAATTGAAAATACAAAAGTAAAAATAAAGGACATATCCAAGGGTGAAAACCTTTTTGAGCCACCCAAGGATAGAAGATTGGACATACCCCCTCTAAAGGAGAAGTCAACATTGCTAATGGAAATGAATAAGGAAATCAATTTGGTAACACCGAACAACCTACAAATATACACTTTGCAGCATCACTATCACATGAAGAGAAGGAAGAATTTGCCAGATTATTTCTTGAAAGAATAATTAATTTTGCCTAGTCCTAAATTGATATGCCTGGTCTAGATCCTGAATTATTTATCCACCAACTACCTTTGAAGCCAGGTGTGGAACCTATCAAACAAAAAATAAGGAAAATACATCCCCAAGTAGCTCTATTGGTAAGAGAAAAATTGAAGAAGTTACTACATGCTAGTTTTATCAGACCCATAGACTATGTAGACTGGATTTCCAATCTAGTACCTATCAGCAAACACACTAGGGGCATAAGAATATGTACTGATTTCCATGATCTCAATAAATCATGCCCTAAAGATGATTTTCCTTTGCCAAATATTGACATCATTATCAACATGACTGTAGGATATGACATGATATCACTAATTGATGGTTTCTCTGGTAACAATCAAATCTACATCACTTCTAAAGACCAACTAAATACAACTTCCACATGTCCTTGGGGAACTTATTATTGGAATGTCATGCCCTTCAGCCTCAAGAATGCCAGAGCAACATATCAGTGAAAAATGATCACAATCTTCCATGATTTCATGCATACCTTGATGGAAGATTTTTTTGATGACCTACTTTGCAAGTCTATTACCAGAAAAGATCACCAAAGCATTTTGGCCAAAAATTTTGAGAGAATGGAAGGCTATAATATTTTCTTAAATCCCAAAAGTGTTGTTTTGGAGTGGTTTCTAGCAAACTCCTAGGGTATATCATCTCTGAAAGAGGTATTGAAGTAGATCCTAAGAGGGTGCAAGCTATTTTGGTGACACCTCTGCCAAATACTCTAAATAAGCTTCAAAGTCTAGAAGGGAAATTATAGTTTATTCGTCGATTCATTGCACAACTCGCAAACAGGTGCTAGTCCTTCCAAAATCTATTGCATAAAGGTGTGAATTTTCACTAGAATGAAAATTGTGAGTAATCTTTCCAACAATTGAAAGAATATCTACTACATCCTTAAATTTTGATGCCTCCCATTCCTGGAAAGTCATTCATCTTATATATTTCTGCTACAAAAACAACATTGGGTGGTCTTCTCGTACAACATGATGAAAAGGGATAAGAAAGAGTTGTCTATTACATAAGCATAACACTAGTTTGATATGAATTGAATTACTCACTCATAAAATGAGCTTTCCTTGTGGTGGTTTTTTCTTGGAAAGTCATTCATCTTATATATTTCTGCTACAGAAACAACATTGGGTGGTCTTCTCGTACAACATGATGAAAAGGGATGAGAAAGAGTTGTCTATTACATAAGCATAACACTAGTTTGATATGAATTGAATTACTCACTCATGAAATGAGCCTTCCTTGTGGTGGTTTTCACAACACAAAAACTCAGACATTATATGCTACATCAGAAAACTATGCTCATATCTCGGATTAACCCATTGAAATATCTTTTAAGTAAAGCAGCTCTCACAGGCTGCCTAGCCAAATGGGTAATTCTCTTGAATGAATTTTCCATCAAGTATGTAGACCAAAAAGAAATTAAAGGCCAGGTGATAGAAGATCAGCTTGCAGACACACTAGTTCTAGATGATCACCCATTGTTCTCAGAATTTCCAAATGAGTCTATTTTCATATTCATAAAATCCAATGATTGGGAATTATATTTTGATGGCTCACATACTAGACATGGATTAGGAGAAGGCATCATGTTTGTCACTCCACAAGGTGATGTAATACCAAAATCCTACAGAATTGCATTTGAATGCACCAACAACATCATTGAATATGAAGCCCTTGTCACTGGACTCAAGGTTTCTATTCAATGGAAAATCTAGCATCTCAAAGTGTATGGTGACTCCCAATTAGTCATCTAACAAGTAACTGATGACTATGAAACAAAATATGAAAATTTGGTACCTTACAAATAATTGGCTGATTTTCTAAAGGATCAATTTGTTACAATAAGCTTTCTAAAAAGTCTTATAAGCCACCTTTCTTCACAATATATTGGGAATATTACCAATAAATATATTTTGGATGCATCTTCTTAATGTAATTTTTGCACACAGATTTAAGATCATAGTTTTTTAACAAAGATTTCAGATCTTAAGTGAACTTTATAGAGTTTGATATTTGAATACCATAGCATATGGCTATCTACGTACTATGTTCTTTTTAACTTATGTCTTTTTAGCTGGTTCATATTTCCAATAATGGGCCATGGGAATGGTCCACAAATTAATCTCAATTTCAATCTATTTTGCATTTGCACACTAAGGCCAGGTCCCTATGTGGCTGCTAAGCTTATTTTGTCTAGTAGCCGCTACTCAACATTTTTAGCAGCAATTTATGGAGGTGGTGGCCCCATGATTATTGTTTTTTTCTGGTTATTTTTTAGAAGAATAAAAAATAGAATTCTTAAATGAAATCCTAAAATTAAATTTTGTAGATAAATTTGTTGAGAAAAAATAGGAGACAAATAAAGATGAGGGAAAATAATTTGTGAATCCATGTGTCATCTTTGTCAATAACTAATGACTGCTTATTATAGTCCCTTCCTTTTAAAATTTTTTTTTTTACCCCATGTTCCCATGCGACTTCTTAAGTACATTTTGTACTTAAATATAAGGAGTTAAGTGTCACCATGAATATTTTAAAATGTGAATATTTGATAATTTAGAATCTTTGGCTAATTTAGTGGAGTGACTATTATTTAGGAATTGAAAATAAGTCATTGGATAAGAGGCGGGCTGAAAATAAGAACTAGTTGCATATTGCCATAAACACCACATGGCTCCACAAATATTTTTTCATGTTTTTTCTATGATTTTATTTCTATTTTTTCAAGTACAAAGTATATTAAATTAATTTATTCATATTTCAAGTTTTTTCCTAAGAATAAGCAACAAAATACATATTCACGGTGCCACTAGATCCACTGATATCTCCTTAAAAAGTTGAGTAGCCACTCCAAGCCAAAATAAGCTAAGCATGCTCTTAATTTTTAAGAAGTGGCTAGTCCACTAAAGTGGTTGCTTAAATTTAAAAAAAATACTGCAGTTAAGAAGGAGCATAGGGACATGGGGAAAATCTATTGAATATAATATTAGTTATTATATTTTTCTCTACTTGTATTATAAAACCTTTTGCACTTCTTTTCAATAAAAACCTTTTTTTAATCTTTTAGTTTGAGTTGTCCTATCATAAGTCACTATTGATTGATAAAAAATTATTTAATTCAATTCATCAAAAATTGTAAGACTATTTTAACAAAATGTTCTATGTAGCTCGTAAGTGTTATTCAAACCATAAATTTAAAAAGCGCTAGCACGCTTTAGCGCATACACACTTTTAAATACATTGAAATTTACCAAGCCTAAGGCTTCGATTTTCCATGGATATCCAACCCAATGGCTCGGAGGATTCAAACAGGTCTGAGATGTGTTTTCCAGCAAATCTACAAAAAAATAACATTTTTTCTTGTGTGCTCCCCATCAGGTTTGCGTGTGGCTCAATAATGATAAAATCAGACAAGATGATATTTTAGATATCTCTTTTAGCTATCTAACCATAAAATTTATTTTGAATTCTCATTATGGTAAGCTTTTCATCTCTAATTTCTTTTGAAAGTATGTCTGATTTTTCTCAAAAACCATCATGTATTCATTTGGCTTTAGATTTTTTCCTGTTCATTTAATTTTGAAAAAAATTACATTTTTAGAAAACAGACTCCATTCTACACACTTAAAAAAAAAAGTTTGGATTTTTTATTAGTTTTCATTGATTTCTAGGGGGAGCACACATAAATTTCACATTTTCAGGATGTGTCCACTTCGGAAAATCACAAAAAATCATACTTTCATTAAAAAATTAGTAGAAAAATCTAGGATAAACTAGGAGGTGTTAGCTAATTTCTCACTGGAGCGATTAATTTTTTTAATAAAAAGGTTAACATTTTAGGGGGAGCACACTAGACGCTATGTTATGTTTTTTCACAAAAAATAGGATCTCTTTTTGTGTTCCCTCTTTTTGAGGGCATTAATCTCCACCATTTCTAAAATAAATTAGTAGTTTAGAAACTACATTCAGAGTACAAAAACTCTTTTTTTTTCACATTTTTGAAATTTTGAGTGTAACTATCCTCAATTTCTCATTGAAGTTAAGAGTTTACTGATTTTTGAAAAAACATTTGGCATCTTATACCCCCTTTTTGGTCTCCCATCTTTGTGCACTTACCCTATGGTAATATAAAATTATGAAAAACAATTATTGAAGCACATGAAATTATAATAGAAAAATCAACACAAATTATGGATCAATTATTCTAACTGGTTTTAAAAAATAACAAAATATGAACCAACTCTTTCTTCTAAAAGAATTGTTTATTTGGATCATACAATATAATGAAACATCTAGTCAATAGTAAAATTGTCTAGTCTACAAACAATAAAATTTGATCTCAATCAATTTTAAGTTTTGTTTAATTACCTCTATTTTGGCAAATAATTTTGTCTTCCTACTCTAAAATAAATAGAGAAAATGAGACCCTTTTAAAATGATGAATGAGGGCACAAAATCTAAAATAGAAAGTAATCTAATAGAATCCATCACATCAATAATATTAACCAAAGCTAAAATCAAGTTCATTTTATTTTATTTCAATTAATTATGCATAAGAAAAAAGATAAATTGAACTAATAAAAGAACTATTATAGTAAATTCATAAAATAAAAAATTCACATGAGAAACATTGAGAATAAAACCTACAATAACATTGCCACAAATAGTCTATGTTTATCAACAAGACTCACATCTGAATTAAATATAAGCAATTCAAAAAATTATAGGAATGTCATTGACATTGCAGGTAAATTTGTAATGAAATTTTCCCTTAAAATACTAACTGAATAAGGTTCCATTTTTATTTATTTTTAGCCTTGCATGCATAGCCCATACTATTACTATCTGAAATGAATGAGCTTATTTATAGAATCAATGATGCACATTGTCTAAACCAGATGCAAGGTGATACAAACATTCACAACCATTTTTCATTTTCATCTTTGTAATTTTTGATTTAATCGGTCTTTTCTAGTGACACATAGGTCATGTCGCATGTCTATGGGGAATCAACTTTCACCATTTATTCATCCATTTTACAACATTGCTTTTGATAAAAGAAGTACCAAGATGGTGCTGGCCTGAGGTACATAAAAAACAATCTAGAAAAGAATTAAAAACATATTGATCAAACCTAGAGTGTGGAGCAAAGAAAAACATCACAGTCGTCTAACTCTATCAAAAATGAAAAATGAATAAACTAGAGCACCAACACATATTCCTAGTATAAAAAACCACTGAGTTAAGAGTATAGAGTATAAACATATTATAAAATTGCCACGTAGGGTTAAAAATCATCATAAAATTATTGGACATAAAATGATAACCAAAAAAGAACGCATAGCCTAAATGGCTAGAATCAACATCTCTAGAAACCAATAATAGGGTCAATGTACTTTCCATAAGCACTTAAATAGTAGTATGTTTTTTCACTTCTCCTACAAGGATCTGAAGAGATAGCGAGGATGATCCTCTTCTACCACCTCCCCATTAGAAGCCTTCTAATTTAATAGATAGAGAATAGTTGAGGAAGCATGCATGACCTTTAGTGAAAACTTGTTTACATCCATAAGCCATTTATTGGTTCCCTCCATCTCCACTCAACCGAGGCACATTTTTCTCCAATTGAGAAATTTGGTACTTGAATTTTACCACCACACCTTCGATGCTCGGCTTAACAAACTCTTCCAATGGAATATTCATCTCATCCACCTCCTCAATAGACAGGTTCGGGTTGATATATTTTTTCTCCATCGGGTTCAAGATATTATCCGCACCTTCGTGACTATTAGATCTCACCAAAAAATTCTCTTAATTTAATAGATTATTTATGGATATTTTTCCCTTTTCCTTCACCAATCTGGTGGAGTGACGGGTTTGTCCATGTTGGGGATCCAAAATCTCAGTGGAGTCTAGATTAATTAAAATCTTTTTTCTTTTTTTAGAGAGGTACTAGTTAGTGTCTTCTGGGGTATAGTCTCTCTTGGAGCCAGCTGAGGAATCTAGGGTTAGGTGAGTTTCAGAGGAATTGGGGCTATCGACAAGAGTGTAACACCCTTTAGAACCAGAGGGGGTAGGAAAGCCCTCGTCTAGAGAAATTGAGGGTGAAAGAGGAGGTTGGGTGTTATGGGCCACAAAGATAGTGGGCAGAGGATAGAGGACATGATAAAATTATACAACCTAATAATAATGCCCTGGTGTAGGATAACTAGCTTCTTCCCTAAAGACTTGGCTTCAGGAACATCATCCAGACTACTTTCCATGGAGGGTAAAAGAAAGAATAGAATGTAAATTAAAATTTTATGCATTAGGTATTTAAAAAAGGAAAAATGGTAATTGTAAAAGGTCCCATAGCATCCCTCCAGTGTGAAGTACTTCATGACCAAATTGCACATCTTCGACCAAAACTCAGGGAGTTTAGAGATGCTATAATCATCATTTTTAGGAACATGGCTCTCTTCTAGTTTCTTGAAGACCTAGGCGAGGTCCATCTTGGCCAGGTCTTTTCTATTATTCTTCATGTTTTTTCCCATGGTGGGTTGGCCAGTTTCCTTGCTAATAACCTCCTCATTAATCTCAAATGAAATACCATTAACCAAAACCATCCTCTAATTCAAGGATGCCACAAACAGTTTGGAGATCGTCTCGTCATGCCCCATCATATTATCCATAAAGGGATAAATATCACCATCCTAGGAGAAGTACATGACCATCAAGTCAGAGGTGAATTCCTTCTCAATCTTATTAGGTTTCACCATGTATCTGTCCCCACCCATTTCCACATCGGGATAGAAAATCACCAAGGATACCCACAAGGAATAAAAGGTTTTTTGTAGGGGAATTCCCCTGCAGAGAAAAAGAACCACAACAAAAAAACTAGATGAAACCACACTTGCAATAAAAATACCAAAGAAAATCTGAGAAGGTATAGAATCTCATGCAGTAAAACTCGTGGCTTAGCTTAGAAGTAACTAACCCATAATTAAACCTATTAATAGAGTAGTAATTATGTTTTCCCTCGACAAGCCTAGCTAGATTCACGATAAGAGCTATCACATGAGAATGACATTTTAAACTAAAAAGCCCATAAAAAACTCTGCCCCAAATCTATGACAACCCTCCATATTTCCCACTTTCCATGAAAGAAACTTGTCTAAATAATAACACATTAAAACTTTTGGATTTCAGAAAGGCCATGTCCACACCCAGCTAATGATCATAAAACCTCCATTACTCACAAGATGGTAAAACACATCAAACCAAATACAAGTGACATGAGAGAGTAAAGTGGTGGGCCCAACCTTAAGTGACCAATTCAAAAAGTGGATTTCAAACATCATAGTGAGTGTTGTTACCATTTTTTATTTCCCACCGAATCATTTCTTGAGTTGACTTAGGGAGTTGACTGACAACCCTCCAACAACAATTATTTTGTAACAACAAAGTAGCAACGACCATGGAGTTTGCTATAGAATTCCCTTCCCTATAGGTGTATCTAATTTTAACTATTTCTAGTCTTTATATAAAGCCCCAAATTTTAGTTAAAATAGGGTCCACTTTCCATATTTCCTTTGAGGTGCCTTGCACCGTATCTATGATGATTTTGGAATCCCCCTCAATTTCTAGCTTAGTGCATCCCATTCTTATGGAAAATTTAAGACCCCATCACAGGGCCATACCTTCCACCTAATTGATAGTCTGGATGTGAAGGGGGCCAAAGAAAGAAGCAACCTAATGCCCCTCATGGTTTTGAATGATGCCACCTCCTTCCTTATTTCCCGTGTAAAAAAAACCATCAAAATTGAGCTTCTTCCACTTAGGTTTGGGGGGAATAAATAGCATCCTGCCTAATGAGGAGTTTAGCATTGTCAAATTTATCAAAGCCCTTAACAATGCCCCAAGGCTTAGCTATCATGCTATCATCATCAAAAGGGGAATAGTGCAAGTTTTTCCAATGAGAAACCAATAAGCTCTCCTGCAACATCTTAAACCCCAGGTGGAAGACCTCATTATGGGAGAGATATTTCTCCTAGAAGATCTTGTTATTCTACTCCTTCCATAGAGGCCATTAAAATAAGGGTGGGATTTGGTACCATAGTAGAACAAGAAAAGAGTGTTAGGACTAAAAATTCCATTTTTTATCCATGTGTTGTATATCCCTATTCAGAACACAATTGAGGTTGAGACAAGGGATGGTCACCTTCAAGAAATATGAAGAGAACTCACATTGCAACATGATATGATTAATTCTTTCTTCCTCCTTTTTGCATATACAACATCTATTAGCCAAGCTGAAACCCCTTTTGACCAGATTATCTAAAGTAAGGATTTTACCATGGAGCAAAGTCCACCAGAAGAAGTTCACCTTAGGGATAAGCTGTGAGCCCCAAACCATCTTCCAATAAGAAGTGTTAAAAGTCTCCTTGATTAGAAGATTATAGGCTGATTTGACAGAGAAGTCCCCATGTTGGGTGTGTTCCCAAAGTATTCTGTAAGTGCAGTCCACAGGGTGAATGCGGGAAGTATGCAACAACTCCCTGAGATTAGTGAAAAGAAGAACAAGATTAGGCCTATCAAGAAGATGAGGAAGGAATTACATCTACCCATTTCTGATATAATTCGAGACTAGGGTACCAATCTAGAAAGTGAGGATGTTCCTATGATGAGATAACTTTGAAGACCCCAAAGTGATGTCAGGCAGTGAAGTATCCTTCCAGAAATAGATGTCATTGTCTTTTCCCAGTTTCTAATTGACCCCCTTGACAACAATGCTTCTACATTTGAGAATGCTATTCCAAATCTTGAATCCCCAGGGGTAGCCATGCACCATAAAGAGTTTGGATAATTTTTCATGGTCCTAGTACTTGGCTTCCATTATTTTGCACCATTCAGAGGATCCCTAGATTAGAGACCAGGCTACCTTAGACAACAATGCTCTATTTAAGTTAATATTTTTCCTTAAGCTGAAGCCACCCAGATTCTTAGGCAAGAATACTTTGTCCTAGCAAATGAGGGGGATCCTTTTTTCTCCTCACAACAAAGCCAAAGGAAAGTGCATTGGACTTTCTCAAGTTTGTCAGCCATTAAACCTGAAACTTTCAAAATTGAGAGTAAGTACAAAGGGATACCTTGTAACGAAGAAAAGAGTAACTGGATATTGCTAGAATTGCTTTGAGGCTTTCCCTTCCATCCATCAAGTATCCTTTGAGTTCTGTCGTGTATGGTGTTCCATAAGTCATTCATAAAATCTTTGATTGTTAGGGGAAGAAAAAGGTAGGTCACAGGGAGGGTATCAGACTGGCATCCAAAAATATGTAGGATTCTTTACTAGACATAGGAATTTTTATTAAAAAATAATAACCTACTATTTTTGTAGTTAATGTGTTTACCAGTCATAGTAGCATACTCATCAAATAGAGTCTTCCACACATGGGCTTCTTCACCGAATATACATCAAAGAAGAAGGTGTAATCAACAAACTATTGTGGGATCAAGGTGGGAGGGTGGTGGCAAGCTCTATCCTCTAGATTCTACCTAATTGGACCAACTAAATCATATTGCAACCAAGGACCTCCACCAAAAGGATGAAAATTTAGGGAGATAGGGGATCCCCCTGGTGCAAACCTTTGCTCGGGGTGAACCTGGCACCTGGTTTTCTATTTAAAAGCACTCAGAATCTGACATTCTCAATATAGGCCTTGATAAAGTTGATGAAAGGTTGAGAAAATCCAAAAGCAAAGAGAACCTTCTAGAGAAAGATCCAATTGACCTTATCATAGGCTTTTGATATATCAAGTTTGAAGGCAATCCCCGCGGACTTGCTGTGGTCAATGGAATGTAGGATTTCATTTGTAGTAATGGTTGCATCCATGATTTGTCTACCAAGGATGAACCCCTTCAGATTTGGACTTATGATCTTTCTAAGAAGGGGTTTAATCCGATTAACCATAATCTTGGAGAAGACCTTGTAAAGGGTGTTACAAACACTAATAGGTGTAAAGTCCTCTATAACCTTGGGGACTTGACACTTGGGTACCAACACAATATAAGTATCATTAATATTCTTAAGGAGATTTCTTGTCCTGAAGAAGTCACTAACAGCCCTAGTCACATTATTACCTACAATGTCCCAAAATTCCTAGAAGAATATCAAGGGGAAACCTTATAATCTAGGAGTACTGTAAGCACCCATAGAGAAAATATCCCTTTGAACCTCAACTTTTGAGACCCAGGAGAGGAGGATCTCATTATCCATAGAGGTCACAAACCTAAGGAGGTGTGAGAGGAGTTGATCATGCAAAAACTCCATATAATCATAAAATACGTTGGAGAACATGTGGGTGAAGTAATCAGTAGCTACATTTCCAAGGTGAATTGGATTATAAATTTCCACTCCTAGGTTGTCTCGAATGGTACTGATATAATTCCTCTTCTTGTGCTTACACACACACACACACACACTCATGGAAGAAGGGGGTATTACAAACCCCCTCCCTCAACCATAGAATCTATGATCTCTTATTCCAATAGACTTCATCCTTTGCCATAACATTTTTCCACTACTTCCTTATGGTTTCCTCATCAATGTGGAGGCACAAAGGGATATTTCTGACGACCATCCGTTTGTAGAGGCCATCAAGTTTTGTAGAAACATCCTTCTTAGTTTTAAGGATATCCTCAAAGGTTGTATTTCTCCACCCTTTGACTGTCCCTGTAATTAACTCAAGTTTTGAAGCCACCCAGAACATCGCAGTGCCCCCCACCAGGGTTGACCACCATTGCAAGAATTTTGCACAAAAATTAGGATGGGATGCCAACATGATTTCATATCTGAAGGGGATAGGATAGGGGTTTTGCACATCTACTCAGTTATGAAAGGAGACTAAGTGTGTAGAAAATATTTCCCTATGCTAGACTCCTGAGAAGAGGATCGTGCAAATTCAGATTTAACCCTTAGCAATTATAGAATGATAAAAAAAATAACATGCATACATAGAAAAATGAGAATGACACAATGATTTACCCTGGGGAAAACCTTTTGGTAAAAAACCCCAGCACTCCAAAACCTACACAATGTATTAATGAAAACTAATACTGTTTACAATACACTTGCAATGCAAGTTCTTTAAGGAGATAATCAACACTTGAAGACAAATTCGGCAGCATAAAAATGTTCCAACAATAAACTAACTTCTCTAAGATTCACAACCCTAAAAAATGCTTATATCATGCGCTTCACTTTTTAGGGAAACTTCCAAAAGCTTTCGTATTAGGGTTTTACCATTCTTCGAGAAAATAGGAACCCCCCATGATTGCAAAAGAGTGTACAGTACTCAACTAATTAGTTGCCACATGTCTTTCATGTCTTCACCCGTCATCAAAACTTCCACAATTAGCTCTTACAAATATTAATGATCGTCATAGGAATCCATCATAACCGTTTTAGTCATGATTACCTTACACATTGTCCAAAGGGCCAACATTTAGAAAATATCAAATGTAAGGAAATATAAAAGGTTGAGACACCTTATTCCTAACATTCTCCCACTTGTCGAACACCTTGTAAGAGCCAAAGTAAATAACAAGATTTAATTGCTATAGGTTGAGAGGCCCATAGACTCTGAACAACATCTGAACTTCTCTGTGCCCATAGGTTTTGTCAATGCATCCACAACATTCATTACTATATCTACCTTCTCCAAACTTACCTTTCCATCCTCTACCATATCTCTCACAAAGTGAAACTGCACATCAATGTGCTTGGTTCTGGCATGGAAAGTTGGATTCCTCGCAAGGAAAATAGCACTCTGACTGTTGCAACAAATTGTAATCTGTCCTACATCAACACCAACATCTGAACATAGTCTCTTAAGAGAAATGGCTTCCTTACAAGCATAAGTAGCTAACATGTACTCTTCTTCTATCATGGACAAAGCAACCACAGGTTGTCACTTACTCATCCAACTGATGGCACCACCAAACATAGTGAACACATAGGCACTGGTGGATCTCCTACTGTCAATGTCACCTGCCCAATCGGAATCCACAAACCCATGAATACAAAGTGAATGTGAAGCTCCATAAGAGTTTCCATGATAGCATATGGAATACTCTGATGTACCCTTCAAATATCTAAACACTCTCTTAACTGCATCCCAATGTACTCATCGAGGTTTAGCCCTAAACTGACTTAGGACTCCCACTTCTTGGGCAATGTCTGGTTTAGTACATACCATAGCATACATAAGGCTGCCAACTGCACTTGCATAAGGTACTTTTCTCATGTCCTCCACCTCACTAGGATATTTTGGAAAATCATCCACAAATAACTTTGTTCCCATAGAAATAGGAACACACAATGGTATGCAATCTGCCATGCTAAACCTATCCAACACAGACTTCACATACTTACTCTGACTCAACTAAATTTTTCTGTTAGACCTATCTCTACTGATTTCCATACCCATAATATACCTGGCTACCCCTAGATCTTTCATCTCAAACTATGCTAATAACTATGACTTCAAATCAGAAATCATACCCATACCCTTCCCAATCAACAACATATCATCAACATATAATGCAATAATAAGAAGGTAGTCATTGTCAACTTTGAAATAAACACAATGATCTGATTTCAATCTCAGAAAACCAATCGACAACGCAAAGGCATCAAATTTAGGGTACCACATCCTAGGATATTGTTTCAAACCATACAGAGACTTCTTTAATCTGCGAAACAAATACTATTTACCTTTCTAAATATAGTGCTTAGGCTGTGACATATAGATCTCTTCCTCCAAATCACCATGAATGAAAGTTGTCTTCACATCCATCTGTTCTACCTCTAAATCATATGATGCTGCTAGAGATAATAGAAATTTAATGGATGTAAGATTTGCAATAGGAGAGAATATTTCACCACAATAAATTCCCTCTAGCTGTGAATACCCCTTTGCAACCAATCTGGCTTTGTACCTCTTAGCACTGCCATCTACACAGAATTTCTTCTTAAACACCCATTTGCTTCCAACAGGTTTCCATCCTTTAGGCAAAGGTACTAGGTCCCAAGTTTTGTTCTTATCCAATGAAGCCATTTCATCATCCATGGCCTCAATCCACCTGAACCTACATCTTCCATACCTATAGCCTCTTTCACAGATCTAGGCTCATTAGTGTTTGTAATCAAGGCATAAGCACTACTGGAATCTAACATAGAAAATCCAAACCTCTCTAGTTGCTTTCTTTCTCTCGTGGATCTCCTCAAGGGCTCAGGTTGAGGTTGTTCTACCTCTTCTTCTAAATTTTTAGAGCTACTAGTTCTCTCCTCATCATCAGATCCATCATGGTGTCTCTATTCATTCTTCTCAGGGGTAGGAGGCAACTGAACAACATCTTCTTTCATTTCTTTTTCATCTAGCTGTAGCACAATAGGAGAAGATGTTAGCTCTCTAAAAATAACATTTCTACTATACAACACCTTACCAAT
This sequence comes from Thuja plicata, assembly GCA_018584345.1. Classification (NCBI taxonomy): domain Eukaryota; kingdom Viridiplantae; phylum Streptophyta; class Pinopsida; order Cupressales; family Cupressaceae; genus Thuja; species Thuja plicata. The sequence goes on along the minus strand of MU217158.1, from coordinate 506,785 downwards.
CACAGGATCCCAAAGCTTGTATCCTTTCACATGAACACTGTAGCTGATGAAGATACATTTTACAGCCTTGTTTTCCAACTTACATCTTCTCTCCTTAGGCACATGTGCATAAGCTTCACAACCAGAAACATGAAGATGTCTAACTGAAGGCTTCTTACCAGACCACACCTCCATGGGTGTCTTACCAATAAGAGCTGATGTAGGAGATCTATTAACAGGATAGCAAGTAGTGCCCATAGCTTCAGCCCAAAACCTTTGTTCAAGGCTAGCTCCACTAATCATACTCCTAGCCTTATCCATCAATGTCCTGTTCATTCTTTTTGCAACTCCATTTTCCTATGGGGTATAAGGAGTTGTCTTATCCCTCTCGATCCCTTGTTCTTTACAGAACTGTTCAAACTCTGCCTAACAAAACTCACCATGACTATTAGTTCTGACACACTTAATCCTTTTACTAGTTTGATTCTCTATGAGATCTTTAAATTCCTTGAACTGACTGAAAACATTTGTCTTTCTTTTAAGGAAATAAATCCATGTCCTATTGTAATCATCTATAAAAGATACAAAATATATTGATTTGGAGAGTGAAGGAACTTTAACAAGACCAAACACATCTGAATGGACAAGATCCAAAATACTAGAAGACTTGTGTGAACTAGAGTAAAACTAAACATGATTTTGCTTACCATAAACACAGTGTTCGCAGAATTCAAATTCAAGATTACAATCATTTATCCCCTCAATGATGTTTTTATTTTTTAGGGTTCTAAGACCCTTCTCACGAATGTGGCCAAATCTCATATGCCACAACATTGTCTTTTCTATAGGAAGTTTTCCTTCCAAAGTGTTAGCACCCTTAGGTACACTTGCTGCACTAGCATCAAAACCCATTACCAAAGACTTCTTCACTGCTAGTTTAGATGGTGGAGATGACGTGACTGTTGCTCTCTTCCTTGAGACAGAAGAGCTATTGCACTCTGAAGTGCAAGCATCCAGCTAAAATAGGGTACCTCTCCTAGTACCTTTAGCGAGCACCATAGATCCTCTAATCATCTTGCATCCTTTCAAAAAAACAAATTGCACATCTGCATCACTCAGCATACTTATAGATAATAGGTTTTGTTCCAAACTTGGGATGTGCATTACCCCATTGATCCCCTTTACATGTCCATTAGGGAATCTGATAGTGACTCTTCCTTGTCACTAATACATTTGGTACCAAATTGCAATGGCAGTGTTGTTGCAGTTTTTCTTTCACAACCTTGTCGTCGTCGTAATTGCGATGGTCTGTCGTCACAATTGCGACAACGGCAAGGTTGTGACGAAAAAACTGCAACGACACTGCCGTTGCAATTTGGTACCAAATGTATTAGTGTGTCCAACTATCTCTAGGTGTGAATCATCACCCAGTTACACCTTTCCACCATCAAACTCCTCGCACTTTGAGAACCAACTTCGATGAGAGGTCATGTGAAAAGAAGCACCCGAGTCAATCAGCCACACATCATCAGATGCATGAGTGTCTAGGGTTGCGACAAAATCATCACCATCTTCTTGAGAATTTTTAGAATCTAAGCCTGGGCTTTTCTTCTTCTTCTTTGGCTCTTTGCAGTCCTTATAGAAGTGCCCAGTCTTACCATAGTTCCAACATGTTACCTTAGACTTTCCAGGAGTCTTAGATTTCCCATGGGATTTGGATCTACCCTTTTCAGGCTTATTGTCATTTTTCTTTCCTCTGTCTTTGGATCTACCGCGAACAACAAGGGCTTTCTTGGTTGAATCGGAAGTTTTTCTTTGCATCTCTTTAGATAACAGTGAACACACCACATCATCCATTTGGAAAGTGATAATATTACTCCCAAGGGCCATCACAAGATGGTCCCATGAATACGGCAAGGAACATTGTAGGGTCATACATCAATCCTCCTCCTCCAACTTGACACCAATTGATGTCAACTATGCAATCAACATGTTAAACACGTTCAGGTGATCTGTAATGGATCCTCCTTCCTCCATTCTTAGATAATACAGATTCTTTCTCAAGAACAATCTGTTCACCAAGGACTTGGCCTAATACATAGACCCAAGCCATGTCCACAATTTGTTTGCAGTCTTCTCATTGAGAACATTCAGGAGAACAAAATTTGCTAGATAAAGTCTAATGAGACCCTTAGTTTTCTGATCCTTGAGATCCCCATTTTCTTGAGGCATTTTTACTGGTTTGATATCATTATCAACCACCTCCCATACATCACGGTCTACGAGCATGTCTTCCATCTTGAGTTTCCATAGCTCAAAGTTTGTGCCATTAAACTTTTCCACCTCCATTCTACTGTATGAAGAACCTGCCATCTCTTCCTACACTAAGGTTATGAATACTCTGCAATAATACTCCCACTGAACTGGATATTAGCTCAAAAGACCTGTACCCTAAAAAATAGAACCAAAACTGGTCAGGCTCTGATACCAACTAAAAGGAAACTAAGTGTGCGAAAAATAGTTCCCTACGCTAGACTCCCGAGAAGAGGATCGTGCAAATTAAGATTTAACCCTTAGCAATTATAGAATGATAATACAATAACATGCATACATAGAAAAATGAGAATGACACAATGATTTACCCTGGGGAAAACCTTTCGGTAAAAAACCCCAGCACTCCAAAACCTGCACAATGTTTTAATCAAAGCTAATACTGTTTACAATACACTTGCAATGCAAGTTCTTTCAGGAGATAATCAACACTTGAAGACAAATTTGGAAGCATAAAAATGTTCCAACAATACACTAACTTCTATCATATTCGCAACCCTAAAAAATGCTTATATCATGTGTTTCACTTTTTAGGGCAACTTCGAAAAGCAGCCGTATTAGGGTTTTACAATGTTTTGAGAAAATAGGAACCCCACGATTGAAGAAGAGTGTATAGTACTCAACTGATTAGTTGCCACATGTCTTGCATGTCTTCCCATCATTAAAACTTCCACAATTAGCTCTTACAAATATTAATGACCATCATAGGAATCTGTCATAACCGTTTTAGTCATGATTACCTTACACATTGTCCAAAGTGCTGACATTTGGAAAATATCAAATGTAAGGAAATATACAAGGTTGAGAGACCTTACTCCTAACAACTTAAGAAAGTGGGGATTGTGGTCTGAGGTAGTTCTTTGAAGGGGAACAAGCAAGGAAGCAAACCCCAAGTCCCAAGAGGAGGAAACAAATAAATGGTCAACGTGAACCTGAATGAGGTGTGATGTTTTATTGTTGTTGGTCCATGTGAAGGGGTTACTCTTCAAGTCAATATAATAGAGGTCATTTAGGATGAAAAAACTAGAGAGAACCCCCATACTGTCAGTGTAATCCATGAGACCTCCCATATTTTCCCATCATTACTTTTGCTTTTCTCTCCTCATCTTTTTACCAAACGTCACAAATGCAAGTTTCCATAAGTCAAACAAAGACGTATTGATGAGGATGGGTGCTAGGTGGTTTTTTCTGTAGTCTAGATAAATGCATGAGAGAGGGGATATTATTCAAGAAAAAATGAGACTTCTAAATTTTCACCCTACATTTTAGAAGATAACATTCGGTTTTAGAAAACATTTGTTTGAATATATTATTAAATATTATTTTAAAATGCATATTTTCTTTTTAAAACATTCTTGAAAGAATATTGTAAAGTATACTTTATTATCTATTTGTCAATTGCTTTATTATATGTTTAATTTATACTATAATAATGATATTTTATATAATATATTTTATTTTATTTAAAATATTTATTATTTAATTAAAGAAATAATATAGAAATAATCTTTTGATATAGAATTATATAATATTTATATTAATCAATAATAAATATTTTTTTATTCTATTTGATTTTATATAATACAGTATAAAGTAGTTAAATACTATTTTATTTAATTTAATATCATTTTAATAGTCTAAAACCCTCTCTCTCTCACACACACAATATATAAAGTCCAATTATCTTCTTCATTCAAAGGTTTCCTTTCACTTGTGATTGATTCCCCAATGAATGAATGCACTGTTTATTTAAACAACACTATTTTCTAAATGACATACCAATTGACTTCATGTACTACATAAATATGTGCAAACAAAGAATATTTTTTTTAATAATTGACCATTCATACCTCTTTGGTGCACCTATTGTACACCAAGGTGCAATTGATAGTAATTAATTAAAGTGAAGAACAAACTCAATGAAATTGAAGAGAAATATCAAGAGACACTAAATAAAGAAAAAATATATCACATAACTTTCATCTTTTCCCCTTTTTAATGAATTGATAGCCTTTACGAATGTAAAGAATTAAATATAAAAATAGAGCATAGAAAATAATAAAGTCAGATAAATATTTACTGGACAGATATCATTTTGAGGTGTCTAATTTTATTATATTAGCTTATTTAATATATTATCATGATAATATTAGTTATTAGTATATATTTTTCTACACTTTTATTAAGTGGTAATAGCTAGGGTTATGGTTGGGATAAGATTAAGCTTAAAAATAGTGATAGAATGATGTTTGACAATAGGAATAACATTTTATATTTTAACTTTAATTAAATTTTAGCTATAGATTAATTATAATCTTAATTTATTTCTAATCCTAATTATGATCTTAATACTAACAAAAGTAATCCCTAAACTTTCATTTAAATCCAATTTCAATTCTAATTAAATTTTATTCTTAAAATTTAATTTAATTCTTACCCTATTTAAATCTTAATACTTACTACTTTAGTTACACCTTATTACTAATCCTAGTCATAATCCAAACTTCCAATTCTGGATGATCATCCCACACTAATGGAGCTCTTCCAAAGTCCCAAGCATTGATGAGTCTACTTTTGGTAAGGATGAATTTTTATCCAACAATTAAAATTCTATATCGTGAGTCTTCAAGAACTCCTTGGGAGAAGAGGAAACTCAGAGAAATTCAACTGTATCCTAGCATTGTGACTTTTGTCAATGTTTTACTTTATGTTTTCTTAATTTAATGTAGGTAATATGGGAGTATTGGAAACATTTGTCTAATTCAAAATAAATATTATAATAGAATAAAAAATATTTTTAAAAAGGGTTTAGATGTCACAGTAGCAACACGTTTCTTTGTCGATATAATATGTATGTATCAATAATTTCTTTTGAAATATCAAAGAAGTAAATTATTTAAATAGTATAATTCTCAACTATAAAATAATAAAGGTATAATAAATGTTAAATAAAGACCAATAACATAGCAAAAAAATTCCCATCATAATATATTGTCATCAATTTCAAATTTCATATTCGTTCTCTAACCTCGTAAAAGAAAATGAATATTTAAAGTGCTTGGTGGTGTAAAACTATAGAAACTAACGTATAATATCACATGGATTCCATTATTATTAATTAAGTTGATCATTTAAAATTTTCTTGCTAAGAAAAATTTGAATAGATTTATAGGTAGGAGGTACTTTAGAAATAAATTAAATGCATAATGTGTGATTTTTTTATTAAATTATAATTTCTATTTACTTTAGAAAACATGAAATAAATTATTTTTAAGTCAATGAGAATAAATTTTTTTTAATCGCTAAAAGGCCGAAGTCATGAATTATTTTAATATTAATAGAAATTACATAATCTTCATTCACTGCATGCACTGGTAGGAAAGAACGGACAAGAAAAACTCTATTCTGACCTAGGACCGAAGTCCAAAAAAAGTTTAGAATACATCATTTATGAAGGTGTACCTTCATTTACATTATTCAAAGAATCATCTACTACAGTGGATTCATTTAGAAGACTTATCTATAATGCAATAATCTAATGCTAATACAAAAATCTGCTAGTAATAATTGAGAGGGGGGGTGAATCAGTGGTCTCAAAAATTTATCCTTCAAACTTAACCACCAATCAATAAACCTGAGATTATTATGTCCCTACAAGATGCATGCCATGGAATACTAATAACGATTTAATTGTCTATCAGTTTTCTCTATCAATCCTTATTCTCTCTTGATTACCAATAAATAGTATAACTATTTACTGAAACTCAGTAAATAAGCAGAGTATACTGATCAATCCATAGTTAGCTATGTAAGATGCAAAACAATAAAGAAATGAATCATACACACATAACACATGAATTTTAATGTGGAAACCCTGTTAAGGGAAAAACCACTGGGACCATTACCCCAAATTTTCACTCTTCTGAAGTGAGCCCTGTTAGGAAATAACCTTGTTAAATGTTACAAACACACTATTAAGTGCAACCTTGTTAGAGGACTTTATACATAGAGGTTTTCACTTAGTATTGGGCATTTATTGCTACCATCCTTGAATCAGCCTCCTTCTTAGACTGTCAATAGGTATCGGGCAAGTCTAATGCTACTTTCATGAATCAACCTTTTTGGCACTCCTTGAGATGTACCTCAATATATAGAAGAATGTTAAGTCTTGCTCAGTTAAGAGACTTGATGCTTCAATGGTTAAATTGAAACACTATGACCTATTCATATTGCAACTTTGAATTGCAGATTTTCAGATCTATTTAAGTACATTACCTCTCTGACCAATGTATCAATTCAATCCTTTGTACTCCATTCTTTCTTCTTTGTGATGGTGTGCTCACTATTCGTCAGTGTCTGCAGAATTCCTTAGCTCTTCCTTCAGGTTGTTTGATCAGGACTGCATTAAGTGATTCTTCATTAGTTTCTCTTTAGCATCCTCTTTCTATTCACTCCCCTTAATCTCATTCATAAATGAATTAAGCTTGTCTCTTATATAGACATGATATTCATTGTTTATTGATTCTTGATTCTTGATTCTTGATTCTTGGCGTAAAAAACAATCTAGCCAATTAGATTTAAAGCATAAATCTTGATTTGTCTTATAGATATATTCTTTCCAACTGTAAAAATCATCTTTAAATCAATCACTTATCTTTTGTTGAATAAAATAAAGTAGACAACTAGTTAAGTCTATCTTTAGCTCTACCAGCTAGATATTTTGTCATTTTATGAACTTTCTATTCTGTCGGTCACCATTGCAGTTAGTTGTCGGTGAAAACTGATAGTTCCATCAGTGAGACTCCACTTAGCTTTGTGATCTCCATCCATTGGGAATTATTGAAATTTTACTCATCGGGTAACCTTCTAACTTTTCTCGTCTGGCATCACTGTAGTTTTTCTTCATCGGGCAACACTATGCTTCTAATCGTCGGATATCACTATGACTATTCTTCTTTTTTCTGACCATCAGTGTGCTCTCTATCGGTGTTTTTTTTCACTTAGTGAATACTTGAATTTTATGCATTTCTAAAAGCATAACCTTTGTTCCTTTGATTCTCTGAAGTCTTTGGCATTATGTACATGACCGTACAGATGATATGAAGTTTACATCAATGATAATACAATACATTAACTCATTGAATGCCTTGCATTTTCTTCAACTTAACATTGTCAAACATTCAATCAGTTACATGTCATTAATCTCTCCCTTTGGTATTGATGGAAACATACTATATTATCACACTATACTATTTGTAATACAATATGAAATACAACAGTAGAGATTTATCAAACTACCAATCTATTTGTTTTGATAAGTGATAAATCTCTAACCATCGGTCAGCTCTGTTTTAGCTTAGATTTGATTCTTGCAGCTTTCTATCTTCTAATGTGTTGTGTTATTTCCTTATGTCAATTTCTCTCCCTTGACTATTCTTCTCTTTTGATGTCTTTTTCTCTTGTCACCAACTCTCCCTTTGTATAATCTATCCATACATTTTCTCTCCCTAAGGATATAATCTCTCACTGTTGGAGTAATGTGTTAATGGATAGTCTCTTTCCCTTTCTAGAAAGATCTGATAATATGGATAATTTATCTCCCTTCGACAACAATGGAAAAAAATTATCTTACAAACATATGACAGTCATGTCAAACAATTTTTTTCTCTCTATCCATAATATATTCCTTGAATTTCCCTTATCCATTAGCAATATGTTCTGGTGCTCGGTGAAGATATATACCTGTCTGTATATAGATGTAGCTTTGAAGTTCATCTCTTTGCTTACATCAACACTACTGATAATATGTAGGATGATGCAGCCTTTAGTCATTTTATTGACTGGTAGACAAGGGTTTAACCCCTAGTCTCTTTCTCAAGTACTCAAATGTATCCTTTGGAAGTGGCTTGGTAAAGATATCAGCTAATTATTCTTTGGATTGCACATACTCAAGTGTAACCTCCTTTGCTTGAACTTGTTCTCTCCAATAATGATACTTGATAGAAATGTGTTTAGTCTTAGCATGCATGACTGGATTCTTGGAAATGTTTATTGCACTGGTGTTATCACAATAGATATTTACTGCTTCTAAGATCTTCATATGCATACCTTCCAATAACTATTTGATCCATGCAATATTTGAGAAATTTTCAGCAGTAGCAACATACTATGCTTCTGCAGTAGACTGAGAGATACATCCTTGCTTCTTGCTAATCCATGTGACAAGTTTGTTACCCATAAAGAATGCTCCTCCAGTTGTGCTCTTTCAATCATCAAGATTTCAAGCCCAATCAGTGTCGGTAAACACCTTAAGTTCAATTTTTCCTTCTCTTCTATATTATAAGCCATATTCCTCGGTATTCTTCAGATATCTTAAGATTCTTTTCACAGTAGTCATATGTGATTCCCTGGGGTTAGCAGAAAATCTAGCAACTATCCTTACTGCATGTGCAATATCTGGTCTAGTGTGTACAACATACATGAGTTTTCCAATCATTGATCTATACAAATTCTAATTTACCTCTGTTTTCTTGCCCTCCTTTGTCAACTTACATCCAGTAGCCATCAGTGTTCCAACTGGTTTGGAATCTTCCATCTTGAATATTTTCAGGACCTCTTTAATGTATTTGGACTGTGTAATGAAAATACCTTCACTTTGTTGAATGATCTGTAGACCAAGAAAGAACTTGATCTCTCCAAAAATAGATATCTCAAACCCTTTACTCATCTCATTAGAAAATGCTTTGCATAGCATATCATTGCCTCCAAATATGATATCATCAAAGAATATTTTAGCAATCAAACTGTTAGCATTAGTATCTTCCTTCAAATAAAGATTATTGTTTTCACTAGTCCTTACAAATCCAATACTTATAAGATAGGAATGAAGTCATTCATACTATCCTCTTGGAGCTTTTTTCAAACCATACAAGGCTTTATGAAGTCTACATAACATGTTTCTCTTGTCTAGATCTACAAAACCTTCTGGTTGTTCAATGTATACCTCTTCTTCAAGTATTCCATTTAGGAATGCAGACTTGACATCCATTTGATATACCTTGAATCCTTTATAAAAAACATAAGAAATTAGTATCTTACACCTTCTATCCTAGAAATGGGTGCAAAGGTCTCTCCATAGTCAATACCTTCCTCTTGTGCATACCCCTTGCATACTAATCTTGCTTTGTTTCTTGTGACTTCTCCATTCTCATTCAGCTTATTCCTTAATATCCATTTAGTACTGATGACATCTTTTCCTCTAGTCTTGGCACAACTAATCATGTCTTATTTTTCACAATCTGCTCAATCTCATCATTCATAGCACTTATCCATTCTACATTATCAAGTGCAACATTGACAGATTTTGGCTCAAACTCACAAATTAAACAACTTGAGTTTAAAGACTTACTTCTTGCTCTTGTACCAATGTTCTTATCTCCTATGATCTAGATCTTTGGATGGTTCCTTCTTAGATATCTTGCAAATACAGTTATAGATCTTTTTCTATCATCTTGATCATCATTTTGTCATTCATTATGCTTTGTTGGAGATTTGATTTTGAGCAGTTGATTGATTGTATGTTTGTCATTAATGACAACATATAATACACAGTAGTAATTCTGTATGTACTTATCAAAATGATGATATGAATACTTGTGTGGATAGATACATGATTTTGACATGACTATTATGTTATGTTTATACATGTAGACCCAGATATGATGTTTCAGTAAAGTTATGTAATTCTGTTATTGGCAGTTACAGTTCTAGAAGTGTAACGGTTTAGGGCTGACGTATATCACATGTTTCTTGAGTTGTGCCTATCTTATGTATATGTTTGTGTATATTCATTAATAGTTATGAGTTTATGATATTAATCCAAAGGCGCCAAATGTGTTTCAAGAAGATTTCAAAGTTAGAGTTAAATTGGTGAGGCCGGCTTAGTGAAGCGTCGCATCTATTTGGTTTATACTTGCACGGTTGTAATTATGCTTGTGTGCTTAGTAGAGCTGAAAAGGATGTTATGAAGAGTTGTCTTATAGGTCCCATGATCTCATACTATGAGGAAGATACCTATAGCAAGTCAAAGGTGACACGCTAAGTGTGATTGATATAAAAAGATAAGAAAGATGTACAGAGCATATTATCAGAGTTGGTTCATTCATCAAGAGTCTATGTGAAGAAGTGAAAGATTGCAATACACTAGAATTGATCAAGACAATAGGTCTAATCTACAGTTCATCATCAGATACAGTGCATATCTGTTATTCAAAAGGTTGTAACCTTCACCATCAAGTAGTGAGCTTTTGGACAGTGAGTCCACCACCCCTAACAGGGTTACTTGTAAAAGACTCCTAACAGGGTCCGACCCTTAACCAAGTCACTATACTTATTGCATTGTATTGTACAACTCCTAACAAGGTTGAAATATCTTCTAACAGGGATTACTACAAACAAGTATAGTTTATTATGGGTGCTAATTCCCACCGAGGTTTTTACCATTTGGTTTCCTCGTAATCAAATTGTGTTGACTACTGTGTTATCTGATTAAGAATTTACTTTGTTGTATTCTAAAGTTAAAGAAGTAAAAAGAACTGAAGTTACTGATAACTAATTCACCCCCCCTCTCAGTTATCCTTTGGGACTATTCTAACATGTTCTTCATTACCTTGCACATTATTTTGATCAATATCCTGACTGTCAGTATTTGCAGCCTAACCGTCAATTACAACATTTTGTTTCTCGGGAATTAAGCATTGTTTCTCAGGCAGAGTGTTGGGTTCTTCATAGTATACAAAATTTTTGTATTCCTCTAGTTCTTTTTTGCTTCCCAGCTCATTCTTTTCTGCAAATTTATCTATCTTTACATTTTCACTTTCAACAATTTTGTTAGAGGCCTTAATAAGCCATTTATAAGCCTTACTTTTGGTGGAATACCCTAGAAAGATACCTTCATCACTCTTGGCATCAAGCTTTCCATTTCGATCATGCTTTAAGATATAACATTGACTACTAAAGATTTTGAAGTAAGTTACAATGGGTGTTTTACCATACCATAGATCATAGGGTGTCTTCTTTGTGTCCTTCTTCAATTGTACTTTGTTTAATGTGTAGACAGCATTACTGATAGCTTCCCTCCAATATATTTGGGTGATTCCTTTCTCTATCATCAGTGTTCTAGCATAATCAACTATGGATCTGTTCCTTCTCTCAGCAATCCCATTTTGTTGTGTTGTCCTTGGTGTAGAGACCTGTCTTTTTATACCATGCTCATTACAAAAATTAGTTAATTCATCTGATATAAAATCTCCTCCTCTATCTGATCTCAAGCCTTTCAAATCCTTACCACTTTGTTTTTCTACCATAGCCTTATACCATTTAAACATCTTGAATGCTTCAGATTGATCTTTTAGAAACATAACTGCAATCATTCTAGAGTAATCATCAACAAAGAGAATAAAATATCTATCTCCATAATAACTCTTTGTCCTCATTGGTCCACATAGATCAGTATGGACTAATTCTAGAATATCATCAGATGTATGGGTTTTAATTTTGAAAGTAGACTTTGTCATTTTACCTTTTTGACAATTCTTGCACATGATGTTGTCAAGCTTTGTCATCATCGGTAAGCCTCTTACATTTCTCCTTCTTCTTATTTTCATCATTGTTGTCAAAATTCACATGACATAATATTTTTTGCCACAACCATAGGTCTTTGTTTCTAGTCATTAAGAAATTTGTGTTAGTATCATTCAGATAGATGGGTATGTGAAGGATCATGGTATGCCAAACTAGGCCTTAAGTGATAACAAAAATTCAGAAAATCAGGGATAGGAAAGTGGACATAAACATTTGGAAAAGTTATCAATCTTATATCAAAAATGTGTAAGAAGATAATCCATAGAAAATTGAATCTAGTTTCTAAGATACTATCCCTTCTTTAAAAAAATACTCTATATGGTGAAGTTCCAAATTTCGATGCAGTAGTATGAAAAGTTTAGGAAAAATATAAGAAGAAGGTGTATGTCTTACCACCTTAAACACAATCAAATGATTATATTTTTTTACATCATTCTAGATATAAGTAGTAGACTCATGTTTGGATGTGATGCATATTTTTTTGTAATTTTTTTCCAAGTTAATAATTAATTATGATTTTTCTACTACAACTTTTTCCAGAATATAAAAATTCTCGTGTCTAGACGCCTTAACTTATCTAAAATTCATCAAATTGAATTTTTTTAAGTTTTTAATTGTGGTAGGAAAATCATAGAATGTGACTCATGTTTTGGATTTCAAAAATGTTATACCGTTTGAAAGTTATTGCTATTTTTCAACCAGTCTATCAATCAGGACTAATAAGATAAGAAGTAGGCATATGTCTGACCACCTTAAACATAATCAAATCATAATATTTTTTTACTAGATTCTAGATATAAGTAGTAGATTAATGTTCGGATGTGACACATATTTTTTTGTAATTTTTTTCCATGTAAATAATTAATTATGATTTTTCTTCTACAACTTTTCCAGAATATAAAAACTCTTGTGTTTGACCACCTAAACTTATTCTAAACTTCATCAAATTGAATTTTTTTTTCTTGTATTTGGCGAAGCATATAATGTGACACATGTTTCAGATTTAAAAAATTCTATACCATTTGAAATTTATAACTATTTTTCAATCAATCTACCAATCAGGACTTCTTTTTCACATCGCTAGTTTTTGGCATACCATGATCCTGCACATACCCAGAATAAGTTACCTTTTGTCTGTTCACTGGTACCAATCAATATTCTTGATTCATTGAAGATCTTTGCCTTCTTATTCTTAAATGCTACTCTGTGACCTGAATTATTCAGCTGAGAAACACTCAACAAATTATAATTCAATCTTTTTACCTAATAAGCATTTTCACATTTAATCAGGTTGTTCAACATTATTGTTCCTTTACCTTCAACTCGACAAAGTGTAGCATTACCCATTCTTACTATACCACCATTATAATAATCAAAAGTGTTAAAATTTTCTTTGTCACCGGTCATGTGGTGAGTGCAGCCACTATCTATAATCCAGATGCCATTCTTGCTAACCTTAAATATAAGTGTAGATTCTACAAACCTTTCATCTTCATCTGAATCATCTTTCACAACCACAAACACCATCTCTGTGTATTCATCAGGTTCAGTGTCAGTATCTTCATCTTTTCAAGTAGCTACGTAGTTGGCTTTCTTGAATTTGTCCTTGTAGTCTCAGGTATCTCTTCTTTCTGATTGTCAGTAACTTTTGTAATCCTTGTTATCACCTCTGTCAGATTTCTTCTCAAAAGATCTGCCATTAAATCTATTATATTTTCTTCTATTACAACATCTTGCAGCAAAGTGTCCAATCTCTTTACAATTAAAGCATACAAGTGGTCACTTACCTTTGTACTTACCTTTGCCTCTCTGCATTCTTCTAGCCATAAGAGATTCTATTTCATCTAGATCTTCTTCTTCACTTTCACTAGTACTATCTCTTCTAGATGTGTGTCTATGACTTGATATTCTTATTCTCATAGAAGACTTAAATGCAGACTCTAAGTTTTGTAAGACACTATTATCAAAGTTATTCATCTCAAATGAAATTAGTCCACCAATTAAACTATCAAGAGTAACTGTATTGTTTTCTACTGCTCTCATTTCTTGAATGGCAGAAACTCTAATAGCATATACAGGCAGTAAGGTTCTTAATAATTTACTTACCATTGTCTCATCTTCAAGTGTACCTCTAAATCCTCATATAGCATTGACTACTTCTTTGATTCTTGTGTTGTACTGTGTGATATTTTCTCCTTCTTTCATTCTTAGACCATCAAACTTTCCTCTAAGGCTTTCTACCTTGGCTCTGAGAACATTTGTATCACCTCAATGTACAAGCTTCATTTTGTCCCACATCTTCTTTGCAATTTTGAAATCCTTGACATCTTCAAATTCAGCATCAGAGAGTGAGGAAGAAAGCTCTATAACCATGCAATTGTGCAAAATGCTTCTCTCTCAATTGATCTACTATCAATACTCCTATGGGTAACACATATTTAGTATCTAAGAATTGAGTAACATCATTACCAATACCTGATAAGTGGAGTCTTATCCTACTTTTCCATGAAGCAAAGTTGTCTTTGTTCAAATTGGGCACATCTCATTTGTTCATCTTGTGATCTTGACTTAGGTCTTGAAACCTTCCTTTCTAAGTACACAAGCTCTGATACCAATTGTTAGTAATAACTGAGAGGTGGGGGGGATGAATTAGTGGTCTCAAAAATTTATCCTTCAATCTTAACCACCAATCAACAAACCTTATATTATTATGTCCCTACAAAATGCATTCCATGAAATTAACGATTTAACTATCTATCGGTTTGCTCTGTCAATCCTTATTCTCTCTTTATTACTGATAAGCAGTATAACTATTTACCGAAACTCAGTAAATAAGCAGAGTATACCAATAAATGTAGAGTTAGCTATGTAAGATGCAAAACAATAAAGAAATGAATCATACACATATAACACATAAATTTTAACGTGGAAACCCTGTTAAGGGAAAAACCACTGGAACTGGTACCCCAAATTTTCACTCTTCTGAAGTGAGCCATGTTAGGAGCAAACCCTGTTAAAGGTTACAAACACACTATTAAGTGCGACCTTGTTAGAGAATTTTATACATAGAGGTTGTCCCTTAGTATCAGACACCTATTGCTACCATCCTTGAATCAGGATCCTTCTTAGACTATCAATAGGTATCGGGCAAGTCCAATGCTACTTTCATGAATAAACATTTTTGGCACTCCTTTAGATATACCTCAATATATAGAAGACTTGATGCTTTAATGGTTAAACTGAAACACTATGACCTATTCATATTCCAACTTTGAATTGCATATTTTCAAATCTATTTAATTACATTACCTCTCTGACCAATGTATCAGTTCAATCCTTTGTGCTCCATTCTTTCTTCTCTATGATGCTGTACTCACTATTCGTCGATGCCTACAAAATTCCTTTTCTCTTCCTTCATCTTGTTTGATTAGGATTGCATGAAGTAATTATTCATCAGTTTCTCTTTAGTATCCTCTTTCTATTCACTCCCCTTAATCCCATTCGTAAATGAATTAAGCTTGTCTCTTATATAGACATGATATTCATTGTTTCTTGATTCTTGATTCTTGATTCTTGATTCTTGGCGTGAAAAAAAATCCAGCTAATTAGATATAAAGAATAACCCCTGATTTGTCTCATAGATATCTTCTTACCAACTATACAAATCATCTTTAAATCAATCACTTATCTTTGGTCGAATAAAATAAAGTAGACGACCAGTTAAGTCTATCTTTAGCTCTGTCAGCTAGATATTTTTTCATTTTCTGAACTCTTTGTTCTGTCGGTCACCATTGCAGTTAGTTGTCGGTGACAAATGATAGTTTCGTCAGTGAGTCTCTAGTTAGCTTCATGATCTTTGTCTGTTGAGCATCATTGAAATTTTACTCATCGGCCAACCTTCTGACTTTTCTCATTGGGCATCACTATGGTTTTTCTTCATCATACAACACTATGCTTCTGATTGTCAGGTATCACTGTGACTATTCTTCTTTTCTCTGAGCGTCAGTGTGTACTTCATCGGTGTTATTTTTCACTTAGTGAATACTTGAATTTTATGCATTTTTGAAAGCATAACCTTTGTTCCTTTAATTCGCTAAAGTCTTTGGCATTATATACATGACCGTACAGATGATATCAAGTTGACATCAATGACAATACAATACATTAAATTATTTAATGCCTTGCATTATCTTCAACTTAACATTGTCAAACATTCAATCAGTTGCATGTCATTAAAATCTTCTTTTAAATTGAAAATCATTATCTTCATTATAGATCCATACCACTTCTCTCATTCAACATCTCCTTCTACAGCTTAGAGATTGTTTGTACCTACTCCTGCATTTTCTTAACCATACATATACAAATATATACAAATACATAATATTTTGTGATATGTATGTTTTTATCTATAGTTCCTCCTTTTTAACAACAACAACAAAGTTAAAATATCATACATGCTCACAATTCTCTATAATATATCAAGCTCTCATATATGGTAATATTTCTAACAAATATCGACTAAACTTTCTTGCAGAAACCTTTAACCTACAAGCATCAAGCTCTTAACTTATAGAACTAATCTAAAAAATATATCGTAGGATAATGACCATGTCAATGAAATTCTTGACATATCCAATAAATCAATTTTTAGTCTTATAAGAGGAATTAGAATATAAGTCATCTACTAATACAGCCATAAGGGATTAGGGTCAAAAAAAACTAGTGTCTGCATATTGATTTACCCAATCCATGTTCATTAACCGATTTGAATTCTTTATAAGACTGGGATAAACATATTTCAAGCATGCATTTACCATAATATTTTTTCTTCAACCAAAAATCATTACTCTTATCCTACATAGACTTAGAAATTGAAGAAGGTCTCTACAATTCAAACTTAAAAAAAGATCATCACCAAAATTGTTTATAATAACTTTAAACATGTATCATAAATCATACCTTAGGAAAAAGAAGACTTAAAGCTAGAAACTATTAATAGATACATGAATCAATCTGACAAAATATATTTGAAAATGTAGATGTTTGTGTGATGTGTGGAGAAGATAAGATGTTCCTTTTAACCTCAAATGCACAAATGAAAGATCCAAATTTATTAACCCAAAAGAAGGATCAATGCACAAATGAATCATCCATTTGAAAATGAGAGCAAAGAGGAAAGATCTTAAATTCCCATTTTAAAAAGGAATGTATATGATAGTTCTTAGGAATTGAAATGGATGAGATGAAGTACCAACCTTAAAATAGTGCAGATCAAATAATGTTTTTTTCTGAGGTCTGTAGGCTATTTCTAGAAAAAACAAAGTATGATCTGGAACTAGAACATAGAGACAAACAAAACCCAGAAATCATTTTCTGTTATGATGTCGTCTTATGAAAAAGGTTGACCTTGACCCACAAATGTCAATCCTGACCCAATAATGTCGACCCTGACCTGCACAGATCCGAAATTAACTCTGTTCACGCCGTCCGAAAGAAAGCCAAAAAGGGTATCCAAATCTGGGTTCAAATCCATAGTCCTGAACCTGTACCTACAAGAAAAAGAGGTTTGTTTGTTGGGAGGGAGGGGTTTGCCTTGGTCAAACCCCAATTTTGGAATTAGCCTTAAATTTATGTAATTGAAATTGCAGAAATAGACAAAGTAAATGCATAAATTCACCTTGCTTGTAAAAGTCCTTGTGGAGGATTCAAATCCTTCAATCCATAAGTATGTATGCACCAATGGATCTAGAATGTAGGATTTAGGATGTCTTCAATCAATTTCTTGTAGATCTCCAACACCAAGTCCTGAATGGGTTCTTGAATTGGAAGAATGTTAGAAATTAATCTTTACTTGCATTATGTAAGTAGGAGATTCCTATGGAATCCCTACACCTATTTTGTCCTCTTGTGAGGATAATTCATTTTATGTATCTTTTATTATCCCTTGGTTGTATT
>MU217158.1:447810-473579 GCA_018584345.1 Thuja plicata | reverse complement strand
TATATATATACAAAGTTGTAATAGTGTAAGTACCTATATTTATTTCCTACTTGAAAATTATAAAAAAATCAACACATCATTGGATAAAGAAATTAAGGATGGTCTATAGAACGTAAATCATTATCGAGGGATAAATGGGAGGTTAGATGAGGTACTTTTGAGATGAGATAGTATTTCATTATTCTTACCTAGTTCTAAAATAGAAGTGGGCTCTATTCTGAAATACTCAAGATAGCTACTAGCCAGCCTTATATTCCTTACCGGCTATACTTAGAGTATTTTGAGGAAGATTTTGATACAAAGGGTTTATGAGTATTACATAGTTAGAGTTTGATTCTGAAGTTAAATCCTTCTAATTTTTTAGCATTTGAGATTCCTTCATTCTGTTTCAAATACTTCATGTACTTATCTTTTCCCTATCATAATTTACTAAGTTTTAACCTAAGATCCAAAGGGATGATGATCCTTCTTCATTGGGTTCTTAACCAAGATCTAAGGAAGATCCGTTAGCATAAAGCTAGAGAAGCCCTAGAAATATCAAAGTAGAAGTTTGGAGACTAAGTTAAATAATAATTGACCAAGTCTTAAGATAACATCAGATTATATTGTACCCATTCATACTATCCTATGTCATCTAAGATACTTTATAAAATGAATTCCTTAGATAATCCATTTGCTCCTTCATTTTCTAAGGTATCGACATCTATGTTTCCTTCTCTGTATATGTGATTACGGGAATATTGTTTGAATGTGGAGAGAATATCCATACCCATTTAAACTAAACCATTAAGATACCAATTTAGGGTTTTTCCTTTTCTAAAAGTTTATTTGTGATAGCTTAGAGTAATTAAATATAATTGAATGAAAGCCAAAAACTCGCCTTTACAAAAACTAATAATAAAATTATATTATATGATACGAACAATTACAATAAATATTAATATATCATATTATTAATGCAAATCTTGGCCCCAACTGGAAATGTTTTACTAGACACCTCTTGAGTGACTCAATAAAAAACAAATTATCATTGATGTCCAGCCTACTTCTTGTAGGAATGATGTATTTTCCAACAATACACCTAAAATTTAGTCAATAGAGTGCAAAGAAGGAATGGAATCCCCTATATTGACTTATGTTGATACAACTAAAACCTCTAAAAACATCTTCACTATTTCACCAGCACCATCACCTTCATTAACGGTGATATAAAAAGATTGTTTTTTGTTGGGGAGGATTCACCACATTGTCATTAACATATACACTAACAACATGTTGGTTAGACTTAGAGGCCTCTTTCCCTACCTAGAAATTTCCCACATTGGATGGAAAATACCTTCAGCAACAAGTCGAGAAATTAGAACCATCATCTAATCGATATCTAAGAAATTATTCTACTTATTCTTCTTTTTCCTATTTTCCTCATATTTCCGTCAATCCAAATAGAAAAGGGTCGAACCATCACATCCCAATTTTCAATTGAAATCTACTAAATTAATGTAAATCTTGAAAAATAAAAAAAAGTAGGCATTAGATTTCTATAGTCCATATTAATTAGAGTGTGCATTTCTGAATTCAATCATGTCAATTTTATTTGCATCAACATTTTGGATCGTACTCAATGATCCATCATAAGAATGTAAGAGAGTTGTGTGAAGACAATGCAAAAAATATGTGGGCAGAGCCAAACAAAGATTAAACACCAATTTGCTAATGCATAAAATAACACTTATTTTTAATGCTTCCTTGCACAAAAATGGATTACATATGGCTCTTTATAGAGGACGTAGGAATTTTCCAAAACTTCTTGCAGTAAAAAAAAACATGCAAAAAACAATTTGGTCTTGGTGGGAGTCAGTGATAGAAGAGTCTAGAATGGAGGGAGAGAAGGTTCTAAATTAAATGATCCATTGACAATTGATATTCATTTGTTATAAATTAATACCTAGCAACAACAAATCTTTTATCATTTATTTTTAACCTATGTGGATTTTACTATATGATCTATTGTAGACGCATTTTTATTTTCTATTGGAACAAACAATTTTGATTCATTGGAAACACATAGGAATTGTTAACCTTTGAATGAGGTTTTGCCTCTACTCAATTTCTCATTACATGAATTTTTTTCCTTAATTTTTTTCTACTATTTCTTCATTGAATGATACGGTTTTACCTCACTCCGTTGAACCATTGGATTATTATTAAAAAAATATTGCTTGGACTGAATGTTTCCTTATTGGGCAACAAGTTTAAACCTCCTATGGTGTCTTGAATATGGCTTTGATGTTGCTTTACTCACAACTCAATTTTTGTGAATCCTCCTTATATACCCAGTATTGTCAAACTCTCTATTTGTTTTTGATTACTCTAAATTTTTATTTAGACCTATGACAAAGAAAGTGTAATTCGTACTCCCTCAAATCCTTTTATTTTCATGTTAAGATTTAAATCCTTCAATTGAAATGGGAAAAGGTTAAACTATACCAAACTAATAGTTGATATTATGTTTAGAACCAAATAACAGTGCCAAGATATGACTGAATTTTGTCTCCTTTTTCATGGTGGAATAATATCAAGGGTTATAAATCAATATGTTCGGTCTATAGAATATCTTTGTTAGAGACTGGATATAAACTAGATAGAGTAGATTGAATTTGTTTTTTAAACAAAATCTTGATCATTTACATGCTACCTTGCGAGTTGAATCCTTGCTCTAATAGAATCCTTGCTTATTTAAATTAGAAATTGAACATGCAATTAGGGAGGAAACTGTACCTTTTAGAGTGTAGCTCATTGTTGTTACATTTCAATTTACAAAAAGACAAATTGAGGCTGGAAATTATTTTAAATTTGAATCTTGTTAAAAACTTTCTTAATAGGGGACTGTTCTCACAAATCTACTGGAATGGTTTATATCTATATATTTATAGAATATAACACTAATAGGAAACTATCTAGAGGGGGAATATTTCAAGCTTAGTTTCCTTAAAGAATAATGATAAGTAGATTTTGTCATAGATCTTTATATTGAGCTATATGTTTAATGTATTTGTTTATTTTCTTTATATGATCAAGTTCTTTCTGTGTAAATGTAAAGGAAGGTGTAAGATGTGGAATCCCAGGAAAGGTTAATTTTATTTGCATTACCTGCCAGTAGAAGTCTGGTTTTAAAGTACTTTGGCCAAAGCTTGGTAACACATGTTTTCTTAAATGTGTATGGTTATGGTTCATCTTCCTCAATCTAAGAATAGAATCTATTTAGAAACTTGTGGAAAGGAGTTAGAAATTATAGATACACCAGATTCCTTCTGATCCATCAATGTCAAGAGATATACTTCTTGGGTAGGGTCGGTGCACTCTTCATTTCAAGATAATCTCCGGGGGAGCTAACCACTTCGTGGTTGGGTGGATTAAGCCCTTGAACCAAATTCTCATCTCAAGATTTGCATTTGAACAAGAGTTTGATGGCTTAGGATGCTGGAGCATGCAGATGGAATTTATAATGTGGATTTTATGGCCTTATGGTCTTCTGCATGATATATTTGTATTATATTCCCATTATGATGTAAGGTACTTGACATAGATCTTCGCCATCCAGATATATTAAACATTTTAATTTTATAGTTTATGGATTATTGTGATTCGACAGAATGATCGATTACTCTTGGTTATATTATCTTTATGTAATGTCGTAATGAATAAATGGAAAATTGAATTATGTGTTCATGATTACTTGATTTACTTGAACTTTTTGGTCGATCAGGCATTAGCGATTGAACAACTATGACTATGCAATTGACTTAGGAGAAATTTTAGCATGTTTATCTTATGTGACTTTTATTGGAAAAATCGGTCTTTACATGTAGTATGAGAGTTGTGTTTAAACATTGGGACCTAGGTCTTCTATTGCTAAGTTGTGTACTTATGCTTGGTGCAGGGGATAATCTGACACCATGGATACCAGGATAGTAAACGGGCTAGCTCTAGCAATGATCAGAATGGTGAATCTAACCAGAGGCATGATTAGATTTTTTCTCTCTTAACCAAGTAGGATAATCTCTTGCAGCAACAAGGATAACGTATGGATAATCTTGAGTAGGATTTGAGAGGTAGAATAGGTGATGAGGAGAGAAGGAAGAGGGAAGAAGATCTAAGACTTGAAGCCCAATGTAAATAGGAAGAGGATATGAGGATTGAGGATCTGAGGAAAGAAGAAGAGGATAGGAGGAATGAAGAACAATTGAAACGTAATGTTGATCTTAGGGCTACAGCAGTACCAAATAATAGGGAAAGAATAGCAGAGGAACTGAGCAAGGACCTAAAGAAGGTCATACCTCCTACCTTAAATGGTAATACTTTTGGTGATGATGTTGAGGCATAGATTATATCCATGGAAAAGTACTTCCATTTTCACAATATTTCTATCGAATCTAGAGCTATGTGTGGTGCTTTTCAGTTGATTGGGGAAGATGACACATGGTGGAATAATGAGATGGCTAAGAAGAGGATGCAACTTGGTGAGATCTCTTGGGAAAATTTTCCTGTACTATTTCATAAGAGGGGATTACCATAGTTATATTATGACCGGAAAGTGGCCAAGTTCCAGAACCTGATACAGGGAGTTTTGACTTTTACCTAGTACCATGAGAGGTTTTACCACTTGGTCAAGTATGTACCACAGTACCAGCAAGATGAGAATTTTAGAACCCACAAATTTATTCTTAGGTTATGTCCTGAGATTGGATCTGAAGTGTACATGCATGAGCCTAAAACTATGGAATTTTCTTTTAGGGAGGCATTGAGGCAAGAACATAAACTGTAGTAGGTGTCTTCAGTAAAGGGTAACTGGAGAACTAATACCTCTCAAGGATTTAAGATGAAATTCTAGGAAAATAAACCTAGGGATTCTGGATGACAGCAGGTTTGGAATATGAGAGTTAAAGGTAGAGGGAATGCATGCAGGAAGACCAACAACCATGAGTCTGAGTATCATAATAGAGGCAACAATAGGAATGAAAATAGGAGGAACAGGTCTAAGGGTAGGAAAGGACTAGTGGGTTGTTTCTTCACTTATGGAGGTGACCATTATGTCATTTCATTCCCTTGACGTATAGATCATAGAGATAGGAAGGGTCCGTAGACTCAGCATCAGATTCATGTAGTAGTTGATCGTAGACAGGTAGACTTTCAGTGTACCCCAATCCAGTTGGCCGGTAAGCTCTTTGGCCAAAATGTTTCTATTTTTATTGATACAGAAGATATAAAGTATTTTATAGATCATGGATTTGTTTCACGTTTATCAGTTAGACTTGGATATATGTCTAAATCATGGATGGTAGAATATAAAAATAGGGCAGAGTGTAAGTTTGAGCAATGTTTGGCTTGCAGTGAGATAGAAAATCCAAACTTTCAGACGCAAGTAAATCTTTATGTTACCCCATTAGGTTCCTATGATGTAATTTTGGTCATCAATTAGTTGACTAAACATAAGGCATTAGTAAACTATAAGGACAAGTCAGTTGAATGTCTTGATCATTCATGTAAACCAGCAGTACTTTTGGGTGAGAAAAGACCCTTTGAGCTTAGGAATATTTTTTCCATGCAATTGAAGAAGGAAAAGAGGAAGGGGTGCATGATGTATGTAGCATATGTCAAAGATCTTGACACTCCTCCTAGTTTAGAGCATTATCCTATCTTGCAGGAGTTCTAGGATGTTTTCTAGAGGATTTACCAGAGTTAACTCCAAAGACAAAATTTGACTTCTCTATTTATTTAATGCCTAGAACCTAGCCTCAATGCAAGGCTCCTTATTGTATGACCACCACTGAAATATATGAGTAGAAGAATCAGTTGATGGAACTCCTTGATAAATTATTCATTCACCCTAGTGTGTCACCATGGGGAGCTCCAGTTATCTTCGTGAAAGATGGTACTTTGCAATTATGAACTATTTAATTAAATGAAGGGATCAACAATGTTCTCTAAGATTGATTTGAGACCTGGATATGATCAACTCCAAATCAAAGAAGAGGACATATCCAAAACTTATTTCAGGACAAGGTATGGACATTATAAATTTGTTGTCTTACCTTTTGGATTGAGAAATGCACCTACAACATTTATGAAATTGATGAAAAGTGTATTCAGAGACTGTATGGATAAGTTTTCTGAGATTTTCATTGATGACATTTTGATTTACTCCAAGACAATGGAGGGGCATGGGAAGCACTTACGAATAGATTTATAGCGACTTAGAGATAAGAAGCTTTATGGGAAGCTATCTAAGTTTTCTTTTTATCAGAAGGAGATTCATTACTTGGGTCACATTATCTCAGTAGGTAGAAATGTAGTAGATCCAGAAAAGATTAGAGCCATACTTGAGTGGCCAACTCCACAAAATGTGAGTGAAGTTATAAGCTTAATGGGACACGTAGGTTATTACAAGAAGTTTGTGGAGGGTTTCTCTAAGATTGCAGCACCTATTACATCCCTTTAGAGGAAAGGGAAAATATATGAGTGGACTGATGTATGTGAGTGAGCCTTCCAGTTGTTAAAATAGAAACTCACATCCGCTCTTATCTTGATTATACCAAATCTGAATGGGCATTTCACAATTATTACAGATGCTTTGGGTGAAGGTCTTGGAGGTGTGCTTATACAAGAGGGTAAGGTAGTGTCTTATGAGTCACAGAAGCTGAAGTAGTATGAGGTTAACTATGCACCTCATGACTTGGAATTAGTAGCAATTGTGCATGCTTTAGTGATGTGGATACATTACCTTTTGGGTAAGCACGTTTGAGTTGAAAATAGATCACATGGGACTTAGGTATATCTTCACACAACCTAAACTCAATGCGAGACAATGACGTTGGTTGGAGTTTCTGAGTGAGTATTATTTTGGCATTGAGTATATTAAGGGCAAGGGGAATAGAGTGGCAGATGCTCCTAGTAGGAGAAGACATATTGAAGCTATCTCTACTTCTATGACACGGTTGAGGGATCACATGTTGCAGGATTTTTTAGGTGATGATCATTATGAGATGGTCAACTCAGCCTTGCACATTGATCCTTCAGATCACCATTTTGATGGATACTCTTTTGAGGATGATGGTATTATGAGATACCAGAAGAGGGTGCATATTCCCGACTGAGTAGGGTTGAGGAAGGTAGTACTTGATAAGATGCATTGCACTCTATTTACAAGACATCTAGGGGTAAACAAGATGATTTCTAATGTGAGGCAACTGTATTTTTGTCCAGGGCTTAAGCGTGATCTGATAGCTTTTGTAGCCCAGTGTTTAGAATGCCAATGAGTTAAGGCTAAACATGTTCACCCAACATGAATTTTATATCCTCATGATATACCAGAATACAAATAGAAATTCATCAGTATGGATTTTATCAAAGGTTTACCCATGACACGATGTAGGCATGATGTAATATTGGTAGTATTTGACAAACTAGACAAGGTAGCCCATTTCATTCTAGGGAGGTTGAGAGATGGATCCTTGGCTTTGGCCAAGAAGTTTATTTAGGAGATTTTTAGATTGCATGGTGTACTAGTGACCATTATATCTGATAGAGATAAACAGATGACATCAAGGTTTTGGACAACCTTGAATTCTTCCTTGGGTGCACGGCTCAATTTTAGCACAACAAGTATCATCCTCAGACTGATGGCCAGCCTGAGAGAGTAAATAAGGTTGTAGAGGATTTACTTCAAAAGTATTGCATGGATCAACAATATAAGTGGGAAGAGTATCTTCCATTGGTATATTTTTCCTACAACAACTCTTACCATGCTTATTTGGGAATG
The DNA here is from genome assembly GCA_018584345.1 of Thuja plicata. Taxonomy (NCBI): domain Eukaryota; kingdom Viridiplantae; phylum Streptophyta; class Pinopsida; order Cupressales; family Cupressaceae; genus Thuja; species Thuja plicata. Next base: position 465,760 of record MU217158.1, on the reverse strand, counting down.
ACACCATTTGAGGCAATATATGGGCGGAAATGCCGCACTCCTATTAGTTGGGATAGAGTAGAAGACATGATCATTATTGGTCCTAAATTATTGAGAGAGATGAAGTAACAAATGGCTCTGATTTGTGCTCGATTAAAACAAGAAGTGGATCGTCAAAAGAGTTATGCAGATAGGAACCACACTTTCAGGTAGTTCCACAAAGGGGAAAATGTGCTTTTTCTAGTGAGACCACATAAAAGCTCAATTTATTTTTGTGAATATTCCAAGCTTGCACCGAGATATGTGGGTCCTTTTGATGTTTTTGAGGTGATCAACCCCATTGCTTACATACTTTCTCTACCGGCCGCTCTAACCCAAACCCATAATGTGTTTCATGTTTATTTGTTGAAACCCTATCATCCAAATACATCTCATATCTTAGATTGGCATGCATTGCAGGTTCATGATCTGGGGGTGGTGCTAGTGGAGCCTACCGCCTCATTGATCAACATACCGTTAGGGTGCATGATAAAGATTTTTTTGCAGTATAAGGTCCAGTGGGACCAATTCTCTATTGAAATTGCTACTTGAGAGGATGCGGATGGAATGCATAGATCTTTTCCATAGTTATTTTATTAGACTTATATATGTTCTTATTTTCAATTACTCGAGTTATATGCTCAGACATTGATAATATTATTTGTTTTTATTTGGGAGTCTTAGTGACATTATGGACTTTATTGACTTGGTCGGATACTTTTGACCAAAGTGGTTATACTTTTTGATTATGCTAGATGTGTTGAACATTATTATGTATATTGTGGAAATAAATGTGGGTTCATGAGATTTATATGCTTGACATTGTATTCAAAGATTAATGTCACAAAATATTATATGACTCAAGGTGGATATTATGATGTTTTATGAATGATCATTTAAATATAGTTTGAATTTGTGGACTAACCTACTGATGATCAATCTAGTGGTTTGATGGATTTGGTAGGATAGAAAATGGGAGTGTGGTTCTCAAGGAGAAGTTTAGCTCCTTGGTAATAGTTGATCGAAAAAATCTGGGTTTTCATAGACCACTTAGTAGTTGATTATTATACTTTTTATAGATTACAGAGTTTTATTTCTAACTCTATCTCTAATAGAAAATACATGGTGTGTGTGGAGAGTTATATTCATTAGAATATAATATAGGTAAATCTTAATCTTGTTGATTTTATGATATATTTTCAATGTGGGTACATGTGTGTTTTTTTTAATAATGGGATATAGTTTATTGATCATGTCAATATAAAATTATTGATTTTCTTGGATATAATCACACATTAAACCAATTCATCATGGATGATGAACATCTTAAGGTGGGAAGTATTTCATAACCCTCCCTTATCATCCCATATTTTTAGGAATCAACTTAAATGAAATTTTATTTCTCTTTAAGTCATCATTGTTATTTAATTAATCCTTGTACTAATTTTGAAATATAATGGAGTTGATTATTAATGAAGGGGCAGTAAAGTGGAGTTTAGTGGCAGTTTTAGTGGGAGGGGTCAGTGATTAATTAAGTGGAAGAGGAAGTTGCATGGTAAATAGAGTGGAGGTGGAGAGAAAGGTTGGATAAGTGGACAGCTCACTGAGAGTCAGAGATAATTCTCGCCATAGAAAATAGAGGAAGGAGGGTTAAGAGGAGTTGAAACACAATCGGGAATTTTTTTTTAGAAATATAGGTTCATGGGACTGAGAATTGAAAAGAAAAAGAGGGATTTGCATAAATTTTGGTAGGAGAATCATTTAGAAGGTCTTGAAAGAATCATACCACTTCCAATGTTTTTCATTGCATTCCAGGTATCCTTTGGGTTTTCCTTTTAGATCTTATTAATTGTTTTTGATTAAGTAAAACAGGTTCATAATTCATTAAGAAAACCTGAAATAGAATTTAAAAACGTACAGTAATCCCAAAAAAATGAAACAGAGTCTTAAAATGGAACATGCCAATGCAGAGGCAATACAAAACCAAACTAAGCTTCTAAAAATTAAAAAAAACATAGGGACAACGAAAAGAACTAGTTAATAGTTAATAGATATCATTAATAGTTATTCATTGTAAATGTTGAAGATTTTGGACAGGAAATGATAATTATAGAAAAATCCTCTTTGCAATGGCATGACATGATACACAGTTGCAGTATTGGAAAAAAATCAAACCTTTAAGGGAATAGTGTTATTATCCTACCTAGTCTATATGATCTATTGTAGATGCCTTTTTTTTTTTTTACTGTAACAAACAATTTTGATTCATTAGAAACGCTTAGGAATTGTTAACCTTTGAATGTGGTTTTGTCTTTAGTCAATTTGTCATTACATGATTTTTCATTCTTTATTGTTTTCTACTATTTCTTCATTGAATGATAGAGTTTTACCTCACTACGTTAAACCATTGGATTATTATTAAAAAAAATATTGCTTCGACTGAACGTTTCCCTATTGGGGAGTAAGTTTAAACCTCCTATGTTGTCTTAAATATGACTTTGATGTTTCTTTACTCCCAACTCAATTTTTCTGAATCCTTCTTATATACGCAGTATTGTTAAATTCTCTATTTATTTTTTATTACTCTAAATTTTGATTTAGACTAATGAAAAGGAAAGTGTAATTTGTACTCTCTTAAATCCTTTGATTTTCATGTGTAAGATTGAAATCCTTCAGTTGACATGGGAAAAGGTTAAACTGTACCAAACCAATAGTTGATATTATGTTCAGAACCAAAGAACCGTGCCAAGATATGACTAGCTTTTGTCTCCTTTTCATGGTGGAATGGTATCAAGGGTTACAAATCAATATGCTGGGTCTATAGAATATCTCTGTTAGAGACTAGATTTATTTTTTATAAACTAGACAAAATATATTGAATTTCTTTTTAAATAGAATCTTGATCATTTACCTGCTACCTTGTGAGATGAATCCTTGTTCTAATAGAATCCTTGCTTATTTAAATTAGAAACTGAACTTGCAATCAAGGAGGAAACTATACTTTTCAGACTATAGTTCATTGTTACATTTCAATTTACAAACAGACAAATTGAGGATGGAAAAAATTTCAAATTTGAATCTTGTTAAAGACTTTCTTACTTGGGGACTGTTCTCACAAATCTAATGGAATGATTTATATCTATATATTTACAGAATGTAACACTGATAGGAAACCGTCAAGAGGGGGAATTTGCCAGCTTAGTTTCCTTAAAGAATTATGATAAGAAGATTTTTTCATAGATCTTTATATTTAACTATATGCTTAATGTATTTGTTTATTTTCTTTATATGATCAAGTTCTTTCTTTGGAAATGTAAAGGAAGGTGTAGGATGTGGAATCCTAGGAAAGGGTAATTTTATTTTGCATTACCTGCCAGTAGAAATCTTGTTTTAAAGTGCTTTGGCCAAAGCTTGGTAACACATGTTTGCTTAAATGTATATGTATTGTTTCATCTTCCTAAATCTGTGAATAGAATTTATTTAAAAACTTGTGGAAAGCAGTTAGAAATCATAGACACATCAGATTACTTCCAATCTATCAGTACCGAGAGATAGACTTCTTGGGAAGGGTAGGTACGCTCTTCATTTTAGGATGAGCCCCAGGGGAGCTAACTACTCCATTGTTGGGTGGATTAAGCCCCTGAACCACACTCTCATCTTGAGATTTGCATTTTAACAGGAGTTTGATGGCTTAGGAGACCAGAGCATGCAGATGGACAATTTTTTGATGGTATTTATGATGTTGATTTTATGTCCATATAGTCTTGTACATGATGTATTTGTATTATATTCCCATTATGATGTAACGTGCATGACATAGATCATCGGCATCCATATATATTGAAGATTGTGATTTTATAGTTTATGGATTATTGTGTTTCGATAGTATGGTTGATTACTCTTGGTTATATTATCTTTATGTAATGTCTTAATGAATAAATGGAAACTAGAATTATGTGTTCATGATTACTTGATTTACTTGAACTTTTTGATCGATTAGTCATTAACGATTGACCGACTATGACTATGGAATTGACATACGAGAAATTTTAGCATGTTTAGCTTATGTGGCTTTTATTGGAAAATTTGGTCTTTACATCAAATAACATATACTAGAAAATATTTAGATAAATTGAGGCAATCAAAGTCCTAGAATTTAAAAAACCAAGAGCTAGATACAGCTACACAGAGACTCAAAACATAAACATTCATGTACAAGGCATACAAAAAAGTAATGTAGAATGGTTTGAAAACTTTCTTTAAAAATTATATATAAGTATGTTTATAACATAAAAAACAAAGATAGAAATAAAAACCATCTAGTCTAGTTTCTTTGATATACAAAACAATACCCACATAAGAGTGGTGTTTGATTGAAGAGGAGGTTAACTACAAAGAAATATTAACATAAAAATACTAGTTCGGTGCAAAGATGGCTATGTGCCAAAAGATAACATAATGGGCGCCCTTTGCACACCAAGTGAACTTATATATTGTTCATATTGTATAAACTATTAAGAATAGCCTAAATACCAAGACAACCTAACACTACATCTTTTGCCAATGACCTAATAGGACCCCCTCCTAACACCTTTGGAACCCTTATATTATTGAAATTCATTGTGTGCTCTCTTGATTTACACGTTACTTCAATTATCAAAGAAAAGAGATGCACATTTCTCAAAATGTCAACTAGTTTTATTGCTAAAAGAATTGTATTATCATCTCGGAAGCTTGCACTAAAGGAAAAATATATTTATAAGAAAACGATAATTATCACAAACATAAGAAAATTTATCAATGTGAGAAGTTGAAAAAAATTCAAATAATGTTTCTTTATAAATATCTTTCAAATACACTAGTATTGAGATAGAGAGAAGACTATTTAATCAAATTATAAAATGGTAACATTCTCTTTATATAAATCAACATAAATATTCTCAGGGATTTTGAAATCATGGCCTTAGATACCAAGAAAATAGATGTAGATAAAATTAGCATGACCAAATTATCATTTTTTTTCATTAATGCAAAAACAATGAAGGTTTAGACAACACGCTAAGGCTACTAACATTACCATAAAGGTCAATCTTCATATTCAAACTCCATTTAATTCATTTTAGAATAAAACTCCAAATGGTAGACCCTAACTTTATAGTAGGGTGTCTCTGCATGCATACTACTAGGCATTCCTAGGATAAATTAGCTAGTCCATGAAAAAGTAATCATATTGAATGTCCTAGGAAAAAGTGTGTCTCAAATAGAGCATTCAAAGAACAATTCATAATCCAAACCAACCACACTGCAAGCCATCAAAAGGCTAGTAGTGTATCCAAAAATTCTAGTGAGAGGTCATAGGTTTGAAATAGTAAATAATACATAACCACCCTTTCCATCCTAGCTTTAGAATTAACATAATATACTCATAGGTTTTTTCTCAAATTTAAAATGAAATAGATGCATTTGATCACACTATCAAGTTAGGTATAAAAGTGTATGTACATGAGTCAAACACTAAAATACACTTATTTATGAGCTAAGTACAAAGCTAGAATGTAAATAAATTTCCCACCAAAAGTGCATACACCTGTGAATAGTGGCTGATACCCAACAACCCAACAACTATAACTAATTTCGAGGGAAATGACCCCACAACAAGAGTAAAATCACAACAAACTGAAGAAAATTAAAGCAAGATTATTTTTTCCTTTAGGTCAAGTCGAAAAGGCATCTCTTCTACATTGGTTTTTTTCTGCTGATGTTGACATCTAAATAGCACGTTGTTTGAACACCTTTAGCACTCAGTCAGGATTTGACTGAATTAGAGGTTAGTTTGCAGAAACTGTAGGTTGGTTTACAAGAACTCGTTGGCTATGGCAGAGGAAAAATCCAACAGGAGGAACAGAACAAAACTTCAACATCGTGAACTTGACCACGGAAACGGTCAAGCCCATCTCTCCACCGCCAATGAAGACAAACTTTACATCAAATCTCATTAATGCCTCTCTTATTTTCTTTATCAGAAAAGCCAGATTTTGACTGTGTAAAGCCAAATGTTTTAAGATGTTTGCGAGGTTTCCTAAACCGCCTTTGTTGACTCTCCAGAAAACCAAATATTTTAAGATGTCTGCATCCTTAACAGCCTTTGTTTACCATCTATTCAAAAAATCAACTTAAAATGTATTTTCGATATAGCCCTAAAATATCGCCTTTGGCTATGTTAATTTCCTGCAAACATAGACAAATCTGAAGAAAAAACAAAAAAAATATGGGATCAATTAATGCAATCATTGAAAAAGCTCCACCAATTCAAGATAGAAGTCATCCTAAAAGACAATATGCTTAGAACAAATAATTGTTTTTGGCGTATCTGTCTATACTATTTGGTTTGAATATGTAGAAAAGAACTATTTTAAATTTAGTAACTATTTGAGGTAGCTATAACGTTTTGTTTTTCCTTTTCTTGGGACTACATATTCTTTTTGCAAATGTCACACTAATAGGAAAATAGAGCATACAAAATAATAAAGTCAATTGAATATGAGCTGCCTATTGGAAGAAATAGATCAACATATATATATCAAATACTAGTATATCAATAGTTTAAAATATCTATATATAATTTTTTCAAGATATCATAATTGAAATTTATATTTAATTTTCATATTTTAAAAATCAAGTCATTATACAAAATTGAAATCAACATTATTCAATCATTTAGAATGCTTATTTTCTTGTATCTCTTCTTTTGTTATTGTCAAATTATCATTTTCAAAATACTATTAAATATTAATATTTTAATATGTAAATCAAGATTATCCGTACATGGCTTAACAAATTAATGTTAAAAAATAGCCAATTTTTTTGCATAATAGCTAATTCTTGAAAATTGGCTTATATGGTAAAAAAAAATAGCCAATAATATAAATGAAAAATAATTCTAACAAAATAAATTTAAAAAGTTAAATAGTAATTTACTTTATAATATACATGTCGAACACCATTGACAATAACATTTTAATCTCTACCAGCGAGACATACCTTGAACATAACTAGGGTACATGAAAATCCAAATTTTGATACTATTGATATTTGTCAACAAGGAAACAAAACTGCCATCTTAATAAAATATAGCCATTTTTATTGGCATACGACTGATTTTGGAGGTCACGCATAGTTCCATTCTTTTGCCTTCATACTTTTCTACTTTCTAGTCCGTCTATTTTAATGAGAGATGTGTGTGGGTATGATATGATTTGGACCTAGTCAACAAAGAAAATAGATTAAGAAAAACAATTGTCCTAATGATTAATATAAAGTGAAGATCAAAATTAATGGGACGGAAAAGTATTTGCGGAGACGGCTAAATAAAGTTTACACAAATTGACTTTTAGTTTTTTTTTTTTTTTTTAAATTTTATTCTATAGCAGATAATAAAGTCGATTCAATATCCATTGTACCTTAGAAAATAGAATGAATTTTATATAAATTATATCTAGAGATATATCTTATGATAATATTATTTTTTTAAGCAAAAGTGGTATGGCCACTGTATATATTTATTAAGTTTAACTGATTCCATGACTCATCTGGGAAAGAATCAGTGAAGAAAACCCAGAATCATAGTCGATTAAAAGTATATAAGCATAATATAAAAACCTATACTTGAATATATCTACTTTCAAAATGGATAAGTGAACCAGTGAGATACGTTTCAAGTTCGGGGATAATTGAGATTTTCTGAGAATAACATCAAAACTGATATCTGCATGCTTCAAGAATCTGTATCTATCCAAAAGTGAGCCCAAAAAACTAGACCTCAGAAAATTACATTTATTCTTCCATATCTGCTATTTTCGTTTGCAACTGAACATTGTTCTGCCACTCTGATTCACAAGCATTTTCCCATCTAGCTGCAGGTGTGATGGGAATGTCAATGATCTAGCCATCATTTTCTTCTACAGTCGCTTCATGTATCACCCCTTGCAGCAAAAGGCCATCGTTTGGAGAAGAACCCACTAAGGACGACAGATTTAATTCTAGTATACTGGTGGGCACCAACATATCCTCTGTTCTGTTATCTTGATTGGTCGTCTGGATGAGTGTTCTCAGAGAAATATTGGGGGAACCCAATATGTCTAGCAAGGCATATGTCGTTCTCTTGACGTTTGTGACTAGCTCCTTGCCCAAATCCTTATCCATAGCTTGCAGTATGGTTTTAACATATCTAAAACTCTGTCTTTCCAACGCCTTTTTAATATTCTCATAAGGCTAAAAGTACAAACCTGTGTCACACTTTTACAAAAGAAGAGGACCACGACATGCAAAGTAGTTAAAATTTAATGAAATAAAAGTGGTATTTGTGTTTAGAATTTGAAAATGATGTAAACTAATGAAATGTGTAAAACTGGATTTAGTTTATGCCTATAATTTTTTATAATTTTTTTGAATAAGAATTGACAGTTTTTTTAAATTTTGACGTCCATTTTTTAATTGTTGAAAAATGCCAAAAATTGAGGGTCTAGTTCCCACCAACAAAATATATGTAAATAATCATTTTTTCCTTGGATTTCAGAATATGTTTTAGATGACATGTACAACTAGTATAGAAAAAAAAAAGAAAAATTGGTTTTCGGTATATATTTAGTCTGTTATAACTATTCAAAGACGGAGTTACCCGAAAGTAACAGTTTTTGTCTCCCGCCTAATTTGCCATAGAAAATGTACACAAATACAAAACAAATTATATTTTCTTGAAGAGAACTCTTTCCTCTAGTGTTAAATATAAGTTTTAAAATTTTTTGACATGATTTGCTATTCTTTTTTATTTTTTCGAACGAGCATGTTCTTCAATGTTAAAATACCTACTTGGACTTTTTTTTAAACTTATAATATATTATATGTAATCAAAAGACTATAAAAATTATATGACCATAATCTAGACTTCGAGCTCTATAAAAAGGTATTTTTAGATCTTTTAAAAAAATTAGTTTTGGTGGACAATTAAGCCCCAGAAGTGATGTGTTACAACTTCTCCCTTTTTTGCTTATTTGGCTGCCACATGGGATGCCACATAAGTAGTTTAGGCTGAAACTGTTCCGGCTGAAACCGGTTCGGCCGGAACTGTTTCGACCGGAACTGTTTCGGCCGAAACCGGTTCGGCCGGAACTGTTTCGACTGAAACTAAGGTCGACCAAACATGGTCGCATGGATGACCACGGCTCTCAAAGCTTATATATAAAAACTTAAAAAAAAAAATAAAAGCAATTATCAAATTTTTTGTCGTAAAAAATAGTTTTTTAATAAAATCATTTTTTAAATTGTTTTAAAGGCATATTTTTGGGCGTTTAAGGGAAACTACGAATTAAGATTATCAAGGAGGTTTGTATTATTTGGAAAAAAAAATTTAGTTTTTTGAGATTTTTTGTGTACACGTTTTTAATTAAAGCATTGTTCAATATTAAATTATGAACTTATCAATATTATTTTTTATTCTTTTATCAAGAGTATATGGTTTTGTGTATGCAGGTGAATCAAAGCTCTCAATTTGAACAATTTGTACAATGGTGAATAAAAGGAACAAAACAAGAAAGTATGATTGAATAAGGGCTGAAAAAATGAAAGGTCGTACAAAACGTAATGAAGATGAACCTGTTGAAGTCCAAGAAGATCCAATTCTAGTAGGGATACAAATTGGTGGAAATATATATTTTTACATGGGCAATTTGATGGAGATGGATGAGGATTCATTTTTAGTCTATTTTCATCTGACGAATTGGTACCTTAAAGAACAATAAAAAAACAATGCAAAAAGATTTGAGATGAATATTTTCAAAATAAAAGTCTCATTGGAAAAGCACAATTATTTGCTAGGTTATTCAAGGAAAAAGAAATGTCTCATGTTTTAGAGTTGTTAGGTGTTGATAACAAGAACAACTCAGGAGAAAATGTAAATCGAACAATAGTTGAAAATTTGCAAGATGCATTGAGCGACATTAACAACTCAAGTCGAGGGGTCGATTTAAGTGTTGCACATAGAGCATTGATGACTACTTTATCTAGTAGGATCTTGACACAGAGAAAACAAGTACATGTGATTTCTGATTTACTAAATGTATATAGAAGAACTGTTCAAACATATATCAGGACGATAAATATGGTAGATGAAAATATTCAAAACAATTGGGCTAATATTTGTCGACTTCCTCAAAAAGACAAAAAATTTTAAGATGTAAAAAGACAGGTCATTGAATATTGGACCGCTCACTCCCATGTATCTTTTAATAGAAGGGATACTATACAGATGAAAGATGAAGAGACCGATATGAAAACTACACATCCAAAACATTTTATAGATACAACACAAAGTGAATTGTTTGAAGCATTCAAGAAAAAAATTTCAGATGTGAAAATATGTCAAAGAATGTTTGAGAGGTTGTGCCCTTGCTTTGTATGCATAAATAAGGTACGTGAAACTTGTTGTTGAAAAAATCATGTTGAGTTTCATCTATATTTGCAATCATATAAAGAGGTTATGGCAGTACTTAATTCAAATATGGTCACCCCTGGAAGTATGACACAATTTGTGAAGTCTATTTTATGTGAGAAATCAGAAGATTTTGATTAGTTAAAAGTACAATGTATAAAGAGTGCATGCAATGATTATGTAGATTTACATAAATTTCCATTGCAAATTGAGAATATTAATGTTGCAACGCCAGTTTTGTGGAAGAGATTTGAATATGATACATACCGAACTAAGACCGGAGATGAATAAAAAAAAATTGTATTGAAGGAGAGTGAATTTCTGTACCTTGAGTTTATGAACAGGTTCCTTACTATCATTAATCCACACATCTATCATTTTCATGGTGCAAGATGGAAAGATAAACGGTTTCGTGATTCGAAAAATTATTTTCCACCTGGTTGTATTCTTTCAGTTGTAGATTTCACTGAGAACTATACATTCTCTCCTCAATCAGAGCTTCAAGCTCAATATTATCATTCTGACCAAGTTGCATTATTTGTACAAGTGACCTATAGACATGCATAATTTGATTTGGATGAGGTAGAAAGTGTTGAAAACATAATATGGGAAAGCAAGATACTGAGAGGGGGGTGAATCAGATCTTAAAACTTTTATCCTTTAAAACAAAACTGATTCACAATCATGCCTAAATGAAATTTATCTATCAACTAGTAGCATCCATGACATTAAATAAATAACTCAAGACATAGAATTTTGGTAACCCAGAAACCCAATACGGTAAAACTGGGGTGGGGATAACACCCACAAAAATCTTCACTACTGCAGCAATAAAGTGTGCCTATTAGGGCTATAAAGTTTGATCACAATATGTAATCTACGTGGTTAAAGGTATTCCCAGTTAAGAGCTATAGATCATTAAAATCTACCTTGTAAAAGGATTTAAACTTACAACAAAGTAAGCACTCGGCTAAGAGATTTAGAAAGGTCATTTAAAACCACTCTGTTAAGAGATTTAACCTGATACACTGGTTAGAATGTCTCAAGAATTGATCCTTTGTTATGCACTCTGATGATGATAACAGATCTTCTCTTTCCAATACCTTCTCTCATCTAATAATCTGATATGTCTTTACTATGCTGCTCACTGCTCTTTCACTCTGCTAGATCTATACTTCTATCAAAATAACCCTTTGTACATCTCTCATGTATGCATACACTTCTCCTCTTTTCCACACCTTCACCAATGTTTTATGGTTTAAAGAAGCAATCTTATATATTTTTTGAATATGGCATCTAGAGCTAGATCAACGATCAGGATCAAATGCTTATGCCGCTTAGGCATTCCAATTTTTTATTGGCTCTATGTCACGCATTGGGATCAAATAATTAATGTGTAATTAACTCTGTTGAAATGATTAAATGCATGAACAAGTCAGCCCAAAACTATTTACTTTCAAGTTTGTGCCATTTCAAACATATATGTCAAAACTGACTTGCTTGGCACATTGAGACACTGGCACTCGACATGAACATGATCGACTTTTGTTTGATTACTGAGTCAGTCAAAAACCATTAATCTTCTCAGCAATGACTATGTCAAATAGCTCAGCCTATACTAGACAGCTCAGCCGCAGTGATGACCTGCTAACCTGCCTAGATAAATGACTAAGTGTGGGAAACTAATGATCAACAAAACTTAGAGATCAACAATCTCCCCATTTGATATTAGTGGAAAAAACACACTTATCATATCTGTATATCTACAAAAAATTTCCTTGGTATACAACGTACTCCCCCTAAGATTATACTTCATACTTACATAATATACATTCCTTACAAAATATTATGCCTACTTCTGCACATCTTTATCCATTTCCTTATCTGATTCCCGATTGTTTTTCTCATTGATAGTTGTAGGGGTTAAGTCATACTTATCCAAAAATGACTTATGAAGATTTAATGTTAGTGCAAATGTTGTATCCCAACTATCCTTTACAAACTTCATGACTTGTAACTTAATTTCTAGCTTGGCAACTAGACTTACCAAACTATCTGTTGTAGAGGGATGAGAATCCCTCTTGACTAATTCATTTGTAGCTTTAAGTTCCTTCTGTATAACCTCCAGATGAGGTAGTAAGGTATTCTGAATAGTTATTAACTGTTCTCCTATTCTGTCATCTTTAGCCATAAGCTCGACTAATCTTCTCTGTGTATGAGTCAACTTGTCAAAATGTAAGGAGCTAGAACTAGCATCCATACTCAATGTACTCCCTGTTTACTTCAAATATAGTTGCAAATTCTCAATGAGCTATTGGTTATCCCTGGTAAAGAATTCTACATGATATAACTTTTTATACAAGGAATAAACATTATTTGCAACTTCCTCAAGTATACTAATAAGAGAAGAAAGTTCAACCTTTTTGATGCAATCTATGCTGATATCTTCTCCAAAACTTTGTTCTCAAATTTCCTATCGGACCATTGTAGAAACTTCTCATTTGCCTCAATATTTTCATCATCTACTTTCTACACAATATGGACTAACTGTTCCAAGATTGATTTTTGTTCATTAAAATCTGTTATACCAAAAGCAATAACAAAAATATATTTCATTTCATGTAACACTTGCTTTTGTTAGTGTTCCCTCTTCAGTTCCTCTTATTTCTTCTTCCTCTTCAAAAGGTCTTGCAGAGTCTCAATTTTCTCATATGCCAAGTTATCTATATCCCATTTAGGAATCACAATCACTTCATCCAAAGTGACACTTGTACTTGTTGACTTCTTCTTGTGTGACTTCTTCCTTTTGAGTTGTGAAGAACTGATACTCGGCTTAGGTAATGTGATATATTTACCTTTGTCACTATTAATTTCAATTGATACCTTTGTCTGAGTGAAGATTACCTGTTGATCAGGTACATTCCTATTTTAGGTGCAGTGGGAGTAGATGATGAAGAGTGTGGTAGATCCACCAACACTTGTATAGCCTCTTGTTCTATAGGTCTATTTGCAATCACTTCCATCTTATCTCCACTCTATAAAAATATTTGTAAAACCTCTAAAATAATTGCATTTGTATTGATTACCTCCTTTTCTCCTTCTTTCTCTAACTCGACCTCAGTTGCCTGAATAGGCGATTGAATACTTGTGTCTGCCGGCTCATTCTGATCCTTGGCATCTACATTTCTATTTTCTCCAATTGTAGTGTCGATGAGACTGTCCATTGTCAAATCTACAATTTGTTCATCACCTATTTCCTTATGGGGTTTTGTTTCACTTTCTGCTTGATCTATAGTAGTTTCTTTCTCCATTTCCTTCATTTCTGAGTTGTCTTCATCTTTCTCATCAGCCTTCTTAGTAATTAACCCAAATATTTCCTTCCATATTCTGGTGCTCTATTGTACTACACCTTCAACATCATTCCTCATAATTGCACAGGCTCTTTGTTTAGGAATAAATTTCCTTTGATATTCTTCAATGAATGTTTCTATTTGTTTCTTTGTTAAGTCGGGAATGACCTTAGCTAAAGTTCCTTCCCTAATCTGTCTTTCAATCATCAATGCATAATGCCATTTCTGAGACAAAATGTCATACAGTTCTGTAGGAACACTATCTCCTATCTCTACAGGTGTCATTTTGAATGTTCCCATCATATCTATTAATGCCTCCTGAATCTTATGGTTGTTTACTATACTCTGTTTTTTATACTTGATAAATTTGAATCCTGCTAAACCAGTTGAACCTCTGATGTTCTTAAATAGCTCATCAATATCAATCATTTGTTTGTGTGATTCTATGTGTATGTTTCTCAGTACATCCGTATCTTTCTCCTCGTCATCTTCAGACTCCAAGTATAGCTTCCTCCTTGGTCTTTTCTTAGCAAGTTACCTCGGCACAACCTTGGTTTCAACTTGTTTTCTCTTCCCTGATCTTCTCTCCCCAACATTATTATTTGTATATACTCTTGCTATCTCGGAAAGAGATGATTCCCTAGACCTTGGCTGGTTAGAAATAGGATGGGTAGCCTTAGGTTTAGCTTTTCTTTGTTTAGTTGCCTCGGCAACCACTGGCTGCTTCCCTTTACCTTTCATAGTGACCTCTTCAGGTTCACTTTCCTCTTCTCCTTCACTAGACATGTCTTCTCCATGTCCAGTTGATAACCCCAAAGGTGCATCCTCTACATCTTCATCACTCTGAATTCCAACCATCTTCTTCAGATTTTTGACAATTTTCTTCCTCTTTCTCTCCATAGTGCCAGCCTTTAGATCCATAGTGATTCTGGACTTAGCTTCTTCATAGTTTCCAAAATGTTTCACTATACTATCAATTTCTTCTACCAATAAAGCTATTATTGCTACAGATGTACCATCAACATTTAATTCATAAGGCAAGGGCTTCAGCCATGATACCCTTGGCACTACTGCCTACACATAGGTGTAATCTATGTCTACTAGGAAATAAACATCCTCATAATGTTTCTCAACTAGTGAACTGGGAATTCTACTCCTTAACCTCATCTTTTTCTTGAATTTCACAAAATATGTTCCCATCATATTGTCAAAATTATCACCTAATTTATGAATAAATGCATTGATTTTCTGAGTGATAGGTCTATCTATTTTCCACACTATGTTTCCAAAAAAAGGAAATGTATTTTGTATGTAGAAAAATATGCAAATGAGAAGAGATCCAAAATTACATACTGAATTCTTTTCCCTTCTGATTGAAGAAAGGTTCTTGGCTAGTTGCATTAACTAAAGCTTGGCAAGGTCATAAGTATGATCCTTCTTCACAATTTTCCAAGCCTGGTCGACTACATTACGGGGACACTGTGGAATCAGCTCGACTGCATTACGGGGACACTGTCGAATCAACTCGACTGATAAAACTTATGAGCTATAACCCTAACACAAAAATCAAGCTCTAAATCTATAATCATAGAGATTATCATCCCTCTTTTTTTGCAAACAGCTCTAGTGAGTTCTTCTATGTTTTCTTTACTCTGTCATCTCATAGTTTTCTTTGCATTTAGAATTGGATAACTTGTTACTCGATGAATGATCTCTCTTGTTATCTTGACTAGTCCATTCTCTAGCCATATGTTCATTTCATGTACATGAATCAAAACAATCTTGATCCATTCCATTGTGAATTCTCTCATAAAGTCTAGGGCACGAGTTAACCCTCTCTCGACTAAGTGTTTATGTTCATCTTTTAGGGTTCTGCCTATGCACAATTTGTTGTAAGATTCCCTAAGCTCATGATCTCCAACTTCAATTACCTTACACATATAGCATGACCTTATATCGTGGATCATAAGTACCTTTAGTGGAATTGACAATAGGGCTCTGGTCAGATCACCCTTAATGGTGCTCTCAGGAACTGCTAGGAAATTAGTAAGCGCACATGTGTTGCTCCTTACCAATTGAGCATTTAGCAACTCCTTCTCCATTCTCTTAGCTGATGCAGAAGAACTTGCGGCTATTTTCTCCAAAAAATAGGGTTTCAAGGATTATGAACAGAGTACCTCGGCAAGTGACAAAATTTTCACTTTCCACTGAAGAGGTTGCCAACAGCATGCTATAGAAATCTTCAAAAAATCTTTGTTGAATTCAAGTTTACAAATGCACAATCACTCTTATGAAATTCTTAATTGCATGGTGAGAAGAAATGCAATAGCTCTTCCCTTTATAAAGGCTCCTATGGTCAAAATTTAGGTCAGCATGAAATGTTCTTTCCATTGAGTGAGTGCCAAACAACTGTCCTCGGCCGACTCATGAAATTCACTTGCCACTCGGTCGTCAAACAAAACTTACTCGACATACATTACAAATATATTGTTGCTTGGCACCTATAGTGCATTTTGACTTTGCTCGCTACATAACTCAAAATATGTCCTGATACATCTTATCATATGCAGATATGGACTATTGCACTTTTATATGTTAGGAACTAATAAAATATATGAGATATAAACATAGTTCCTTACATACCTTCTTTTGCTTAATTAGTGATGGTGGGATCACCTGATCCATTGGATTGGGTGACCTCAGCTTCAATAGCTTTGCTACTGCAAGGTTCTACTTTCCTTATCCATGTCTGGTTCATCCGTGCTCTAATCTACTCAACAGTGGGAGCAGGTACTCTTGTTTTGCAATCTTTTCTAGTATGACCAATTTTCAAACAATTATAGAAAACTAGGCTTCCATTCATCCAACTCTTAGATTTACCTCTGAAATGTGTCTTTATGTAGTTCTCTGGAACATGTCCATACTCACCACAGTAATGATAGCTATGCCATGTGTTATAATTCCAATTGTAAGTCTTACCCTTCCTTGGTTCCTTTGCTTGTGTCTTTGATGTCCATTTTTGTTTAACATTAGATCTGCAATCTTGTGCTCTATGTCCAAATTTTTTATAGTTGTAACAATACCCATTGAATCTAGTTGTGGGAGGTGCATTATCTGCCTTTTCCCAACATTCATGTGTTTGATGTCGAAACTTCTTACAGTTAAAGGAATAACCATTGAACTTAGGTTTAGGATTGGACTTACCATTCTTGCTTCAGCAGATGTTTGTTGTGTGTCCTGATTTTCCACAGTGATGGCATACAAGCTTGTTGTTCTTTGACTTTGCATTCCTCTTTTCACCAATATTAGATGATTCTCCTTTCTCAGAATGTGTCATTTTTTTAGTGTGACCTTATCCAGAAGTGTCTTTAGATCTCCTTGATGCTTCTATCAGATTCTCAAAATGAGTCAAAGTTTCATTGGGTCTATTCAATCTTTCATTCAGTTCTTTCTTAGATCAAGATTCATTTTTCAATTCTTTGTTCTCAGATCTCAGATTCACAATTTCCATGTGTTTCCTACTGATCTCCTAATTTGCAATTAGTAGTTGATTCACCATCTCAACCTAATTGTTTATCATCATTTATACTTCATGTGCCCTTTCATCAAGTCTGATAGACATCATTCTTTTGTCTTATTCAGCCATAGCTTTGTCATCTTCAACTTTCTTCTTTTGTTCCACTACTTGACATAGTCTTAATATTTTCATTTCTTGTTCTCTTTTCAGGTTTCTAACTTCTTCACACAATGTATTGTTCCTTTCCACTACATCTACAATTGATGCATCGCTCTTAGTAGAGTTTTCATTTTGAAATAGATTTGCAGTGTCTTCTTCCTAATAATGACTATCATTCATTTGTTTGGCCAAATTTTTCCTTGCTTGCAAGGACTTCTTTAGTTTATGTCTTGCAGTTTGAAGCTGATTGATGCTAGCTAAATTTCAATCTTTTGATTCTCAATGACTTTACCCAATTTGTAAATCTCCATCTAAAGATTTGTACTCTCAAGCTAATTAAAACCTTTTGTAGGAGAACTGAGCTCTGATACCAATTGTTGGAAATACAATATGGGAAAGCAAGATACTATGAGGGGGGGG
>MU217158.1:421001-432395 GCA_018584345.1 Thuja plicata | reverse complement strand
AACTAATGAAATGTGTAAAACTGGATTTAGTTTATGCCTATAATTTTTTATAATTTTTTTGAATAAGAATTGACAGTTTTTTTAAATTTTGACGTCCATTTTTTAATTGTTGAAAAATGCCAAAAATCGAGGGTCTAGTTCCCACCAACAAAATATATGTAAATAATCATTTTTTCCTTGGATTTCAGAATATGTTTTAGATGACATGTACAGCTAGTGCAGAAAAAAAAAGAAAAATTAGTTTTCGGTATATATTTCGTCTGTTATAACTATTCAAAGACAGAGTTACCTGAAAGTAATAGTTTTGGTCTCCTGCCTAATTTGCCATAGAAAATGTACACAAATACAAAACAAATTATATTTTCTTGAAGAGAACTCTCTCCTCTAGTGTTAAATATAAGTTTTAAAATTTTCTAACATGATTTGCTATTCTTTTTTCTTTTTTCGAACGAGCATGTTCTTCAATGTTAAAACACCTACTTGGACTTTTTTTTAACTTACAATATATTATATGTCATCAAAAGACTATAAAAATTATATGACCATAATCTAGACTCCGAGCTCTACAAAAAGATATTTTTAGATTTTTTAAAAAAATTAGTTTTGGTGGACAATTAAGCCCCAGAAGTGATGTGTTACAAATTTTCCCTTTTTTGCTTATTTGGCTGCCACATGGGATGCCACATAAGTAGTTTAGGCCGAAACTGTTCCGGCCGAAATCGGTTCGACCGGAACTGTTTTGGCCGAAACCGGTTCGGCCAGAACTGTTTCAGCCGAAACTAAGGCCAACCAAACATGGTCGCATGGATGACCACGACCCTCAAAGCTTATATATAAAAACTTAAAAAAAATAAAAATTAAAAGCAATTATCAATTTTTCCGTCTTAAAAAATATTTTTTTAATAAAATCATTTTTTTAATTGTTTTAAAGGCATATTTTTGGGCATTTAAGGGCAACTACGAATTAAGATTATCAAGGAGGTTTGTATTATTTGGAAGTTTTTTTTTTAGTTTTTTGAGATTTTTTGTGTGTTTTTAATTAAAGCATTGTTCAATATTAAATTATGAACTTATCAATATTATTTTTAATTTTTTTATCAAGAGTGTATGGTTTTGTGTATGCAGGTGAATCAAAGCTCTCAATTTGTACAATGGGGAATAAAAGGAACAAAACAAGAAAGTGTGATTGAATAAGGGATGACAAAATGAAAGGTCATACAAAACGTAATGAAGATGAACCTGTTGAAGTCCAAGAAGATCCAATTCAAGTAGGGATACAAATTGGTGTAAATATATCTTTTTATATGGCCAATTTGATGGAGATGGATGAGGATTCATTTTTAGTCTATTTTCATCTAACGAATTGGTACCTTAAAGCATAATAAAAAAATAATGTAAAAAGATTTGAGATGAACATTTTCAAAATAAAATTCTGATTGGAAAAGCACAATTATTCACTAGGTTATTCAAGGAAAAATAAATGTCTCCTATTTTGGAGTTGTTAGGTGTTGATAACAAGAAAAACTCAGGAGAAAATGTAAATCGAACAATAGTTGAAAATTTGCAAGATGCATTGAGCGACATTAACAACTCAAGTTGAGGGGTCGATTTAAGTGCTGCACATAGAGCATTGATGACTACTTTATCTAGTAGGATGTTGACATAGAGAAAACAAGTACATGTGATTTCTAATTTACTAAATTTATATAGAAGTGTTCAAAAATATATCAGGAAGATAAATATGATAGATGAAAATATTCAAAAGAATTGGGCTAATATTTGTAGACTTCCTCAAAAAGACAAAAATTCTGAAGATGTAAAAAGATAGGTCATTGAATATTGGACCGCTCACTCCTGTGTATCTTTTAATAGAAGGGATACTATATAGATGAAAGACGAAGAGACCAATATGAAAACTGCACATCCAAAAAAATTTATAGATACAACACAAAGTGAATTGTTTGAAGCATTCAAGAAAAAAATTTTAGATGTGAAAATATGTCAAAGAATATTTGAGAGGTTGTGCCCTTTCTTTGTATGCATAAATAATGTACGTGAAACTTGTTATTGAAAAAATCATGTTGAGTTTCATCTATATTTCCAATCATATAAAGAGGTTATGGCAATACTTAATTCAGATATGGTCATCCCTGGAAGTATGACACAATTTGTGAAGTCTATTTTATGTGAGAAATCAGAAGATTCTGATCAGTTAAAAGTATAATGTATAAAGAGTGCATGCACTGATTATGTAGATTTACATAAATTTCCATTGTAAATTGAGAATATTAATGTTGCAACGCCAGTTTTGTGGAAGAGATTTGACTATGATATATACTGAACTAAGACCGGAGATGAATAAAAAAAATTGTATTGAAGGATAGTGAATTTCCGTACCTTGAGTTTATGAACAGGTACCTTACTATCATTTATCCACATATCTATCATTTTCATGGTGCAAGATGGAAAGATAAACGATTTTGTGATTCCAAAAATTATTTTCCACCTGGTTGTATTCTTTCAGTTGTAGATTTCACCGAGAACTATACATTCTCTCCTCAATCAGAGCTTCAAGCTCAATATTATCATTCTGACCAAGTTGCAATATTTGTACAAGTGACCTATAGACATGCATAATTTTATTTGGATGAGGTAGAAAGTGTTGGAAACACAATATGGGAAAGCAAGATACTGAGAGGGGGGTGAATCATATCTTAAAACTTTTATCCTTTAAAACAAAATTGATTCACAATCATGCCTAAATGAAATTTATCTATCAACTAGTAGCATCCATCACATTAAATAAATAACTCAAGACATAGGATTTTGGTAACCTAGAAACCCAATACGGTAAAACTGGGGTGGGGATAACACCCACAAAAATCTTCACTACTACAATAATAAAGTGTGCTTGTTAGGGCTACAAAGTTTGATCACAATATGTAATCTATGTGGTTAAAGGTCTTCCCGGTTAAGAGCTACAGATCATTACAATCTACCTTGTAGAAGGATTTAAACTTACAACAAAGTAAGCACTCGGCTAAGAGATTTAGAAAGGTCAGTTAGAACCACTCTGTTAAGAGATTTTACCTGATACACTGGTTAGAATGTCTCAAGAATTGATCCTTTTTTATGCACTCTGATGATGATAACAGATCCTCTCTTTCCAATAGCTTCTCTCATCTAATAATCTGATATGTCTTTACTATGCTGCTCACTGCTCTTTCACTCTGGGTGATACCACAATAGTGGGTTACACTTTTTTGCCTAAACGGACATTGAAGTGTACATTTTGAGAAAAACTTTCACATTCGGATGCATATTGTCGTTAGACTGTTGAAAATCAGAAGATGAAGTAAACTAGAGTCTTTTAGGATTTTCTGTCTAGATTTCAAATTTATTTTTTTTATTTTTTTTTATTTGATTTTAATGGGATTTTTTTTCTCCCACTAAAACTGCTATGTTGCTGAAAATGTCATTTTCAAAAAGGTACAATGACTTCGTACAACATAACTTTTTTCCTAAAATAGATATCAATGCGCTTCTTTCAAATTTGGTTTTGTAACATCCATACAGAGGGCATGCAATTGGTTTGATGACATTATCACGAGTATTGCATATTTTATGAACGTTTGAAGTAGAGTACAAATTGTAATTGTGACATACGTTGACTGCGTAACTGATAAGTTGTTGTGTATTTATCAAAATTCAATTTTTTTTCTTTTGATAGAAAGAAGACTCAAAGCCAGAGGGCACTGTTATTTTTCAATTTTTTTTTTCTCTTTTCTACTATTTTTCATTGAATGTCAAACCTGGAAGTGTATATTGGATAAAAAACCTACATCTGATGCACGTCAAAATACATAGAACTAATTAATTCAAAATTTATCAAATCTATATTCATTAGAAAGATCATTTAGAGTACTTGTGTGATGCAAAAGGAGGTGTCCCTGTTCTTCCATTTGAGCCCCACTCTTGAGCCCCGAAGCCATGAAAACTACAGATTTATGTTAGGCTTTGCAGATAGCCTCAATTTTGGGGGTTTCGATAGAAAGTACTTTTGATCGAAACTAATTAGTTTCGATCGAAAGTACTTTGTTAGTTTAACATGTGTGTGGGTCAAAATCCCACTAAAATCTTTACTATCTTAGTTTCGATCGAAACTATGAATGTTTCGATCGAAACAATTAGGTACTTTCTATCGAAAGTACCTGACTAAATCCTCCCACCTCGTGGATTCGTGAGGAATTTCTTCCTCCAAAAAAGTGTAACCCACTATTGTGGGATCACCCCTCTGCTACATCTATACTTCTTCTATCAAAATAACCCTTTGTACATCTCTCATGTATGCATACACTTCTCTTTTGCACACCTTCACCAATGTTTTATGGTTTAAAGAAGCAATCTTATATATTTTTTGAATATGGCATCTAGATCTAGATCAACGATCAGGATCAAATGCTTATGCCACTTAGGCATTCCAATTTTTTATTGGCTCCATGTCACGCATTGGGATAAAATAATTAATTCCTAATTAACTCCGTTGAGATGATTAAATGCATGAACAAGTCAGCCCAAAACTGTTTACCTTCAAGTTTGTGCCATTCCAAACATATATGTCAAAACCAACTTGCTCGGCACATTGAGACTCTGGCACTTGACATGAACATGATCAACTTTTGTTTGATTGCTGAGTCACTCAAAAACCATTAATCTACTCAACAACGACTATGTCGAATAGCTCAGCCTATACTAGACAGCTCGACTGTAGTGATGACCGGCTAACCTGCCTAGATAAATGACTAAGTGTGGGACACTAATGATCAACAAAACTTAGAGATCAATAATCTCCCCCTTTGATATTAGTGGAAAAAACACACTTATCATATCTGTATATCTACAAAAAAATTCCTTAGTACACAACGTACTCCCCCTAAGATTATACTTCATACTTACATAATATACATTCCTTACAAAATATTATGCCTACTTCTGCACATCTTTATCCATTTCCTTATCTGATTCCCCCTTGTTTTTATTACTGATAGCTGTAGGGGTTAAGTCATACTTATCCAAAAATGACTTATGAAGCTTTAATGTTAGTGCAAATGTTGTATCCCAACTATCCTTTACAAACTTCATGACTTGTAACTTAATTTCTAGCTTGGCAGCTAGACTTACCAAACTATATGTTGTAGAGAGATGAGAATCCCTCTTGACTAATTTGTTTGCAGCTTTAAGTTCCTTCTGTGTAACCTCCATATGAGGTAGTAAGGCAGTATGAATAGTTATTAACTTTTCTCCTATTCTGTCATCTTTAGCCATAAGCTTGGCTAATCTTCTCTGTGTATGAGTCAACTTGTCAAAATGTAAGGAGCTAGAACTAGCATCCATACTCAATGTACTCCCTGTTCACTTTAAAGCTAGTTGCAAATTCTCAATGAGCTTTTGGTTATCCTTGGTAAAGAATTCTACATGATATAACTTTTTATATAAGGAATAAACATTATTTGCAACTCCCTCAAGTATACTAATAAGAGAAGAAAGTTCAACCTTTTTGATAGCAATCTATGCTAATATCTTCTCCAAAACTTTGTTCTCAAATTTCCTATCGGACCATTGTAGCAACTTCTCATTTGCCTCAATATTTTCATCATCTACTTTCTGCAAAATATGGACTAACTGTTCCAAGATTGATGTTTGTTCATTAAAATCTGTTATACCAAAAGCAATAACAAAAATATATTTCATTTCATGTAACACTTGCTTTTGTTAGTGTCCCCTCTTCAGTTCCTCTTGTTTCTTCTTCCTCTTCAAAAGGTCTTGCAAAGTCTAAATTTTCTCATATGTCAGGTTATCTATATCCCATTTAGGAATCACAATCACTTCATCCAAAGTGACACTTGTACTTGTTGACTTCTTCTTATGTGACTTCTTCCTTTTGAGTTGTGAAGAACTAATACCCGGCTTAGGTACTATGATATATTTACCTTTGTTAGTATTAATTTCAATTGCTACCTTTGTCTGAGTGAAGATTACCTGTTGATCAGGTACACTTCCTATTTTAGGTGCAGTGGGAGTAGATGATGCAGAGTGTGGTAGATCCACCAACACTTGTATAGCCTCTTGTTCTATAGGCCTATTTGCAATCACCTCCATCTTATCTCCACTCTCTAAAACTATTTGTACAACCTCTAAAATAATTGGATTTGTATTGATTACCTCCTTTCCACCTTCTTTCTCTAACTCGACCTCAGTTTCCCAAATAGGTGATTGAATACTTGTGTCTGCCAGCTCATTCTGATCCTTTGCATCTACATTTCTATTTTCTCCAAGTGTAGTGTCAATGAGAGTGTCCATCGTCAAATCTACAATTTGTTCATCACCTGTTTCCTTATGGGGTTCTGTTTCACTTTCTTCTTGATCTATAGCAGTTTCTTTCTCCATTTCCTTCATTTCTGAGTTGTCTTCATCTTTCTCATTAGCCTTCTTAGTAATTAACCCAAATATTTCCTTCCATATCCTGGTGCTCTATTGTACTACACCTTCAATGTCATTCCACATAGTTGCATAGGCTCTCTGTTTAGGAATAAATTTCCTTTGATATTCTTCAATGAATGTTTCTATTTGTTTCTTTGTTAAGTCAGGAATGACCTTAGCTAAAGTTCCTTCCCTAATTTGTCTTTCAATCATTAGTGCATAATGCCATTTCTGAGACAAAATGTCATATAGTTTTGTAGGGACACTATCTCCTATCTCTACAGGTGTCATTTTGAATGTTCCGATCATATCTATTAATGCCTCCTGAATCTTATGCTTGTTTACTATACTTTGTTTTTCATACTTGATAAATTTGAATCCTACTAAATCAGTTGAACCTCTGATGTTCTTACATAGCTCATCAATATCGATCATTTGTTTGTTTGATGCTATGTGTATGCTTCTTGGTACATCTGTATCTGTCTCCTCGTCATCTTTAGACTCCAAGTATAGCTTCCTCCTTGGCCTTTTCTTAGCAAGTTAGCTCGACACAACCTTGGTTTCAACTTGTTTTCTCTTCCCTGAGCTGCTCTCCCTAGCATTATTATTTGTATATAATCTAGCTATCTGGGCAAGAGATGATTCCCTAGTCCTTGGCTGGTTAGAAATAGGATGGGTAGCCTTAGGTTTAGCTTTTCTTTGTTTAGTTGCCTTGGAAACCACTGGCTACTTCCCTTTACCTTTCACACTGACCTCTTCAGATTCACTTTCCTCTTCTTCTTCACTATACATGTCTTCTCCATGTCCAGTTGACAACCCCAAAGGTGCATCCTCTACATCTTCATCACTCTGAATTCCAACCATCTTCTTTATATTTTTGACAATTTTCTTCCTCTTTCTCTCCATAGTGCCAGCCTTTAGCTCCATAGTGATTCTGGAGTTAGCTTCTTCATAGTTTCCAAAATGTTTCACTTTACTATCAATTTCTTCTGCCAATAAAGCTATTATTGATGCAGATGTACCGTCAATGTTTACTTCATAAGGTAATGGCTTCAGCCATGATACCCTTGGCATTACTACCTACACATAGGTGTAATCTATGTCTACTAGGAAACAAACATCCTCATAATGTTTTTCAACTAGTGAAATGGGAATTCTACTCCTTAACCTCATCTTTTTCTTGAATTTCACAAAATATGTTCCCATCACATTGTCAAAATTATCACCTAATTGCTGAATAAATGCATTGATTTGTTGAGTGATAGGTCTATCTATTTTCCACACTATGTTTCCAAAAGAAGGAAATGTATTTTTTATGTAGAAAAATATACAAATGAGAAGAGATCCAAAATTACATACTGAATTCTTTTCCCTTGTGATTGAAGAAAGGTTCTTAGCTAGTTGCATTAGTTGAAGCTCGACAAGGTCATAAGTATGATCCTTCTTCAAAATTTTCCAAGCCTGGTCGACTGCATTGCAGGGGACACCGGCGAATTAGCTATACTGATAAAACTTATGAGCTATAACCCTAACAAAAAAATCAAGCTCTAAATCTGTAATTGTAGAGATTGTCATCCCTCTTTTGTTCCAAACAGCTCTAGTGAGTTCTTCTATGTTTTCTTTACTCTGTCATCTCATAGTTTTCTTTGCATTTAGAATTGGATAACCTGTTACTCGATGAATGATCTCCCTTATTATCTTGACTAGTCCATTCTCTAGCCATATGTTCATGTCATGTACATGAATCAGAACAATCTTGATCCATTCCATTGTGAATTCTCTTAGAAAGTCTAGGGCATGAGTTAACCCTCTCTTAGGTAAGTGTTTATGTTCATCTTTTAGGGCTCTTCCTGTGCACAATTTGTTGTAAGATTCCCTAATCTCATGATCTCCAACTTCACTTACCTTACACATATAGCATGACCTTATATCATGGATCATAAGTACCTTTAGTGGAATTGACGATAGGGCTTTGGTTAGATCACGCTTAATGGCGCTCTCAGAAACTGCTTAGAAATTAGTAAGCGCACATGTGTCACTCCTTACCAATTGAGCGTTTAGCAACTCCTTCTCCATTATCTTAGCTGATGCAGAAGAACTTTTGGCCATTTTCTCCAAAAAATAGGGTTTCAAGGATTACGAACAGAGTATCTCAGCAAGTGCAAAAATTCGCACTTTCCACTGAAGAGGTTGCCGACAGCATGCTATAGAAATCTTTGAAAAATCTTTGTTGAATTTATTTTACAAATGCAGAATCACTCTTATGAAATTCTTAATTGCATGGTGAGAAGAAATGAAATATCTCTTCCCTTTATAAAGGCTCCAATGGTCAAAATCTAGGTCAGTTTTAAATGTTCTTTCCATTGAGTGAGTGCCAAACAGCTGTCCTCGGTCGACTCACAAAATTCACTTGCCACTCGGTCGGCAAACAAAACTTACTCAACATACATTAGAAATATACTGTTGCTTGGCACCTATAGTGCATTTTGACTTTGCTCGCTCCATAACTCAAATTATGTCCTAATACATCTTATCATATGCAGATATGGACTATTGCACTTTTATATGTTAGGAACTAATAAAATATATGAGATATAAACATAGTTCCTTACATACCTTCCTTTGTTTAATTAGTGATGGTGGGATCACCTGATCCATTGGATTGGGTGACCTCAACTTCAATAGCTTCGCTACTGCAAGGTTCTTCTTTTCTTATCCATGTCTGGTTCATCTGTTCTCTAATCTACTCAACAGTGGGAGCAAGTACCCTTGTTTTGCAATCTTTCCTAGTATAACCAATTTTCAAACAATTATAGAAAACTAGGCTTCCATTCATCCAACTCTTAGATTTACCTCTGAAATGTGTCTTTATGTAGTTTTCTAGAACATGTCCATACTAACCATAGTAATGATAGCTATGCCATGTGTTATAATTCCAATTGTAAGTCTTACCCTTCCTTGGTGCCTTTGCTTGTGTCTTTGATGTCCATTTTTGTTTAACATTAGATCTGCAATCTTGTGCTCTATGTCCAATTTTTTTTATAGTTGTACCAATACCCATTGAATCTAGTTGTGGGAGGTGCATTATCTACCTTTTCCCAACATTCATGCACTTGATGTCCAAACTTCTTATAGTTAAAGCAATAACCATTGAACTTATGTTTAGGATTGGACTTACCATTCTTGCTTCTGCAGATGTTTGCTGCATGTCCTGATTTTCCACAGTGATGGCATACAAGCTTGTTGTTCTTTGACTTTGCATTCCTCTTTTCACCAATCTTAGATGATTCTCCTTTCTCAGAATGTGTCTTTTATTTAGTGTGACCTAATCTAGAAGTGTCTTTAGATCTCCTTGATGCTTCTATCAGATTCTCAAAATGATTCAAAGTTTCATTGGGTCTGTTCAATCTTTCATTCAGTTCTTTCTGAGATCTGAATTCATTTTTCAATTCTTTATTCTCAGATCTCAGATTCACAATTTCCATGTGTTTCCTACTAATCTCCTAATTTTCAAGTAGTAGTTGATTCACCATCTCAACCTAATTTTTTATCATCATTTATACTTCATGTGTCCTTTCATCATGTCTGACAGTCATCATTCTTTTGTCTTATTCAGCCATAGCTTTTTCATCTTCAACTTTCTTCTTTTGTTCCACTACTTGACATAGTCTTACTATTTGCATTTCTTGTTCTCTTTTCAGGTTTTTGACTTCTTCACACAATGTATTGTTCCTTTCCACTACATCTAAAATTGATGCATCGCTCTCCATAGAGTTTCCATTCTGAAATAGATTTGCAGTGTCTTCTTCCTGATAATGAGTATCATTCATTTGTTTGGCCAAATCTTTCCTTTCTTGCAAGGACTTCTTCAGTTCATGTCTTGCAGTTTGAAGCTGATGTAATGCTAGCTGAATTTCAATCTTTTGATTCTCAATGACTTTACCCAATTTGTAAATCTCCATCTAAAGATATGTTCTCTCAAGCCGATTAAAACCTTTTCTAGGAGAACTAAGCTCTGATACCAAATGTTGGAAATACAATATGGGAAAGCAAGATACTGTGAGGGGGGGGGGGGGGGGGAATNTTGAATCAGATCTTAAAAATTTTATCCTTTAAAGTAAAATTGATTCACAATCATCCATAAATGAAATTTATCTATCAACTGGTAGAATCCATGATAGTAAATAAATAACTCAAGACACAGAATTTTGGTAACCCAGAAACCCAATAAGGTAAAACTGGGGTGGGGATGACACCCACAAAAATCTTCACTACTATAGTAATAAAGTGTGCCTGTTAGGGCTACAAAGTTTGATCACAATATGTAATCTACCTGGTTAAAGGTCTACCCAATTAAGAGCTACATATCATTACAATATACCTTGTAAAAGGATTTAAACTTACAAAAAAGTAAGCACTTGACTAAGAGATTTAGAAAGGTCTGTTAGAACCACTTTGTTAAGATATTTCACTTGATACACTGGTTAGAATGTCTCAAGATTTGATCCTTTGTTATGCACTCTTATGCTGATACCAAATCTTGTCTTTCCAATACCTTCTCTGATCTAATAATCTGATATGTCTTTACTCTGCTGCTCACTGTAACCACCTGAATTTGGTCTTTTCCAACTATGGAACCTATTTTCCCTAAGTGTGATCATACCCTTGATTATGTCCAAACGACACTCTTACTGCTTGGCATAATTCTTCAAATCAATTTAATGTCCTAGGTGATTTTTATCACTGATTTATATTAACTATTATAGCCATACAATTCAAATCAATTCTGACCAATCAAATCAAACCAAAATCAAACATGGCTATAGTATTTAATTATAAAGGAATTAAATAAATCCCTAAATCAAATACCCACTTGCAAAATAACCCATTCCCCTAGCCTATTTAATTTAATTA
>MU217158.1:405091-416284 GCA_018584345.1 Thuja plicata | reverse complement strand
ACATTGATGACCTCTGTGAACAGTTTCACATTACTCAACATTGCTCTTCGGTCTATTATCCTCAAGGTAATGGATAGGCTGAGGCATCAAACAAAAACATTCTCAAAATCCTACATAGAACTGTGAGAAAGTCTGGCAGAGACTGGCATTTACAACTAAATCCAGCACTATGGGCCTACATAACAAACATCAGAACACCAACTGGAGCCACGCCATTTGCTCTAGTCTATGGCGCTGAAGCAGTACTACCTATTGAGGTTGAAATCCCATCTTTGTGGATCTCTCTACAAGGACTAGTTACTGATGAACAGTACCACATTGATCAGATAAATTCTCTGGACCTACTAGATGAGCGCAGGAAATAGGCATTCGATCATCTCAAAGTGTACCAAGAAAGAATGTCCAAAGGTTACAACAAGAAGGTTAAACCATGCAAGTTTGAAGTGGGGGACCCTATCCTGAAAGAGAATCCTAAGAACCAACCTAACAGAGAATAGAAAGGAAATTTTGAACCTAACTGGCTGGGACCTTATGTTATCACTGCTACTTTTAGGACTGGAGCTTATCAGTTAGCTACACCTAAGGGAGACGTTCTTCCTGATCCTATCAATACTCTCCAGTTGAAGCGGTTTTATGCTTAATGTTATGCTAGCAGAGCTTGTATAGAAAAAATTTCTTGCAAAATACCAAAAACATTTAGAAAATTGATCCTGAAGAAATCCAAAAATAGTGGAAAAGGTCCTTAAAAATGGGTATCCTTGGTGAAAACTTGGTAAACAGGCGCCTTGATACTACAAAAACATTCAAAAAAGCAAAAATAGCAAAAAAAAATGAAAAAGAAAAAAGTGCCTTGATGAGCACCTGGTAAAACAGGCATCTTGGTAGAAAAAAGAAAGAAAAAGATCTTGCCAAGTGGTGAAAACCTGGCAATCAGGCATCACTTGTGTTCTGCGCTCCATCTATCAATGCACTACTGATACTAGGCCTTCATAATTTTGCCTGTGCTTGTACGCTGACTTCATTTTTCCTACATGACTATCTTATCCTTGATTGGGATTTGTCTCTCTTTACGTCTTAGGAATAGGTCATTCTGCACTGGGGCCATCTTTATTAGCATAGTCAGTCCTAGTTTCTAGGTTGCTCTAGGCTGGTTTGCCTTCTAAACACAATGTTTATCAATACATGCGAAACAATGTCACTTACTCCAAACAAAGGTATCTTTTGATGACATGGGACATGACATTTAAACACTCACATAACATTCCTACAAAGCCGTATTGGATCGCAAACATGAATGGATTATCCTATCAAGGCACAAACATGGAACACCATATTACTTGTACTACAAATTTCTGATTGGTGAATCTTTACTGTGTTTGACAAATGAATGAACAAGTACTACTTAAACACACATTTTGATAATGGTTTGATTATAATTCCTTTTATGTCCTGATGATGTTTTCAATTAGGGGCATCTAATTAATTATAAATTTTATTGGATTGATTCACAATTGATGATTTATTATGTCTTCTTAGTTACTCAATGATGTCTACGCAAAGACAAAGAGCCGCAAGGATTGGGGGCATAATGTTTTCTTGATTTTCTATGTATGGTGATTGTTTCAAATGATCCTATGAATTTCACCTAACTTGGATGTTTATGGTAAGAGCTGCCACTATGGGTGGATAGCCACATATATCTCGATCTTTCTTATATGTAAACTATGGTGAGTTTTATGCAATTTCCTTGCCTATTTTCTGATCCAGATTCTCACTAAGGTATATGAATCATAATGTACCCAAGGATATGAATTTTCAACGTCATTGCGGGTCCAATATCTTGCCTTAGTCAGAATCTAGTATATTAAACGGAAGGTGACTATTTTGTTATCCTGGCTTCTATGCCTCGATGCCTAAGTCTATTTTTGACATTCCAATAAAACATAGTATTCATATTATCATAATATTAGTGGGTATTAGTGATGGTTGTACTATTAGGTGGCATCCATTTTGAAAATCGCCCAATGATGATAAAAATGTTGCAAAAATTGCTAAATCAGTGACAAGTCCTAAGAGTTTGCATGTAGCTGCATTTAGAGTTTGCATGATGCATTTTTCAACAGAAATATCACCTTAAGGAAATTTAAGCTCAAAAATGGCTTCTATCTTCTTCTAAATCCAATTTAATTACATAATCAATGATTCCTGAAATCTCTGATCTATCAGGAACAAAATCGAACTCATATTTTCACATAATTAACTTGGTAATCGTGTGTTTTAAACACACCGTCTTCTACTCTACTCTTTCTTTCCCTACCATTTCCTGCAAGTGTTATGTTCTTTTCAAACTAAGGGATTTATTCCTTTTCCTTCGATTTTGTTCCCGAGGGGGCATGATCACACTATCATCAAATTAAATTTTTGCTTGAAACTGCATTAACAACGACTTCATTATCAAACAAACTAGGGGCATAACAGTTTCCTTGACTAAGTGGGATCTGTTGGATAGAAATCTTTAGTTCTCATGAGCTGGATATCTTATTTTTCCTCATTTTAGAAGATTTTTAAAGCTCCTGGCAGCTTCATACTAGTTTTTGGATGACAACCAAGTTTAGAATCAGTATTATCAATTTTCGGACGACAACCAAGTTTAGAATTGGTATTTTTAAAATCTTTTGTTGATCTTTGGACAACAACTAAGCTCAAAATAAATTCTATCAGTTTAGTTCAATCAAGTGTGAGACTGATCTCATCAACATTTCGTTTGACAACCAAGAACGGGATTCTCAGTCTTTCTGAAGTCAAAATCAAAAAATTTCTTTGAATCAATGCGCTGCTCACACATCAATTCAAAGAGGGGCAAATGTAACCACCTGAATTTGGTCTGTTCCAACTATGGACCCTATTTTCCCTAAGTGTGATCATACCCTAGATTATGTCCAAATGACCCTGTTACTGCTTGGCATAATTCTTCAAATCAATTTAATGTCCTAGGTGATTTTTATCACTGATTTATATTAACTATTATAGCCATACAATTCAAATCAATTCCGTCCAATCAAATCAAACCAAAATAAAATATGGCTATAGTATTTAATTATAAAGGAATTAAATAAATCCCTAAATCAAATACCCACTTGCAAAATAACCCATTCCCCTAGCATATTTAATTTAATTAAATGGCTATAGTCCCCTAATTATTAAAAAACAATTTCATTATTTAAATAATTAATTCCTATATTGCTAAATGAATTAAATAATTTTATTTCATTTATTAATATTCCCTCAAACCCCAACCTAACCCTTCTCAACCACTTCTACCCTGGGTTCTAACCCTTCTCAACCCATTCACCCATGCTAATCTAATCCTAATACTAATTTCTTTTCTAACCCACCTCCTAATGTTGTCACATTCCATTAAGGAATACTTAACAACTCAACCCACTTGAGAAAGTCCACTTTCTCAAGATGGACTTTCTTAAAGTCCATTTTCTCAAGCCTTTCTCCCATGCTTCATTAATGCCTTCATTAATATGAAGACCTTAAGCCTATGTCTCTCCCATGCCTTATTAATGTATTGGGCATTAATGGCTCTTACATCTTCATTTATGAGTCTTCTAATTCATAAATGAACCTTGTGCCCCCTCTCTCTCTCTCTCTCGCATTCTTTTATAAATAGAAGCCTGTTTTGAGAGAAAATAAGCCTTCACATTTAGATCAAAATTACATTGTTATGCTGTTGGATTACTCTTAGATTCATATTTCATCTTTCATTCCATGCTTTTGCATTGTTTTAGTTTCATCTTTTAAAGCTAGATTACATGCTTTTTCATCTTTTTAGCTTAAATTTGAATTAAATCCTTCATGCTAGAATAGTATTGGTCACTGATTTATAGCATATTATGAGGGCTAGTATGTTATGAATTACACTCTTTCTAGTTAGAAGGAAATAGGTCAATTTTAGTGGGTTTTACATGCTTTTCTAACCTTTTTGTACTAATATAATGACTTATTGAGTGTTTGTGTTGTTTTCATCAGGCACCCAAATACACACGCACAGTCACTGCTCTTTCACTCTTCTAGATCTATGCTTCTTCTATAAAATAACCCTTTGTACATCTCTCATGTATGCATACACTTCTCCTCTTTTGAACACCTTCACTGATGTTTTAAGGTTTAAAGAATCAATCTTATATATTTTAAGAATCTGGCATCTAGATCTATATCAACGATCAAGATCAAATAATTATGCCTCTTAGGCATTCCAATTTCTGATTGGCTCCATGCCACGCATTGGGATCAAATAATTAATGCATAATTAAATCCATTTAAATCATTAAATGCATAAACAAGTCAGCCCAAAATGGTTTAGCTTCAATTTTGTACCATTCCAAACATATATGTCAAAATTGTCTTTCTCAGTGATGCAGAGGCATCTCGACCCTAGAGCATTATGGAAAATTTCATAGCATTGTAATGTCTTAGTTTTTTTTTTAATTTCATGGGGCCATATCTAAGAGATGATTAAATAGATTAAAAGTACATTATAATGTGTTAAACGAGTGGGAATGCTTAAAATAGCATTGTAATTTATGAAAGAGTGAGAATATTAGTGGTTTTCATAACTACCTAAATGAAATCTCCATTAAGCGAGAAAAATGTAACTGAAAAGCACAATTGAGGGAAGCTATGGGATATAGGAAGAAGAGAGAGAAAAGAGTGGAAAAATAGAGTCATCTCTTTAGCCTGCAGCCAGAGAGCCATGCATGTTCTAAATGCAAGTTGTATTTCAATGTTTTGGGCTTTAATAAATTAGAGTTTTCGTAGTATCTCTTCCTTTCTACTTTCCGTGCAAATTGGTTTCATAGTTTTCCTTGTGAAATATTTAATATAGGGTTCTTGATTATGATTTTGGTGAAAGGAAATTCAATTATGAAAAGAATTGAGTTTCAAATTTTGACAGTGATGTTAAGAAATCCATTTTGTTTAGAATACGATATGGAATGATTCAGTTATGTTTTATTTTGGTCTCTTAATCAGTCCCGATTTGGAACAAAGGTTGACATTCCAATTAATGGAAACTAAAATGGTTTATAAAGAAACCATCACATGTATATTGATTTGATGATGAGCCAAGCCATCAGAAAAGGTGGTGGAATAGTTTCCTATGTCTGTGTGGAGCCAGGTAACAATGCAGCGACAACAATGTTAAAGGAGAAACTAAGTGGGAGAGTTTTTTTATTTGTTGCAGTTGTAGAGAAAGGTGGCGGAATTTTCTAAGTCATGATGGTGGAGTTTGTTTATTTCAGTGGGGCCTGATATTATGGTGGTGTAAGGAGATTAGTGAGTGATCCATATAAAGCGAGTTATTATTACAACCAGCTATTATAGAATGAGACCCGATTCGACAGTCATATTGTAAAGAGATTTTCTTGCAAAAGTAAAATGAAATGGTGGCGGCCATGCATGCTCAAGTTGTGACCAAATTTCATGTTGGTGGAGTCCATCTAAGCCCACGATTCCTAGGAGGAAGAAAAGGATTTAATTTAAGCCACGCGGGACCAAAGTAAATGCAATGACATTCATGACTAAAAGGTGCCCGCGAGTGACTTGGTTGTAGAGATATTTGCAGCGCGATTTATGTTAGAAGGAACCAAGATGTCAAAGACCATTTATATAGTCAACAGTAGAGATGGTGGGAAAAGCTAATTATTATCACTCTTTGATAATAGTGAAAGGTGGCGGCATTCTGGTCTATAGTGAAAAGAATCAGTAGTGTCAATGAAGCATAACATAGTGTGGACATATCATCTTTAGTATGAGTAGTGGAGGATTTTGAGCCTCTAATAGGGTGTCTCTAAAGAAATAAAGTCTAATATGTAGATTTAAGAAAGATAATTGGAGAGTTTTCTAGAATGGAGGGTTGAGTCAAATTTGAACTACATCAAGTGGTATCAGAGCCAGCGAAAGATTTGGGTAGGGTAGATTTTGTGGTAAGAGAATGGTTGCAAGTTATTCCATCAGAGTTGCAATGAGGATGCAGTTTCTATTGCATGTGTGAAGGTCTCAAGCTAGGATCTTGGTACTATCTCCAACTAAATAAAGCTGGGTAGAAGGTGCAAGCAAGAAACAACTAAGCGAAGGGTGGGAAGCATCTTCTAGGATCTTGTGAGGGTAAGATGGCAATGAGGAGGTTGAGTGAAGAAGCATCAAGAGTGATGGACAACAACTAGAATGCACTCTAGTGATTGGATTCAGCTACAACATCAGATCGAGCAGCAGAAGTGTACCCAAGAAGTTTCTTGGAATTTCCGTAGTGACATGGAAATCTTTGATGTTCGAGAGTATGATGTAGAGGCATCTTGACCCTGGAGCATTATGGAAAATTTCATAACATTGTAATGTCTTAGATTTTTTTAAAATTTCATGGGGCCATGTCTAAGAGATGATTAAATAGATTAAAAGTAAATTATAATGTGTTAAACAAGTGGGAATTCTTAAAATAGCATTGTAATTTATGAAAAAGTGAGAATATCGGTGGTTTTCATAACTACCTTTGAAATCTCCATAAAGGGGGAAAAATGTAACCGAAAAGGACAATTGAGGGAAGCTACAGGATATAGGAAGAAGAGAGAGAAAAGAGTGGAAAAAGAGAGTTGGCTCTCTGGCCTGCAGCTACAGATCCATGCATGTTCTAAATGCAAGTTGTATTTCAATGTTTTGGGCTTTAATAAATTAGAGTTTTCATAGTATCTCTTCCTTTCTATTTTCCATGCAAATTGGTTTCATAGTTTTCCTTGTGAACTATAAAATATAGGGTTCTTGATTACGATTTTGGTGAAAGGATTCAATTATGAAAAGAATGAAGTTTCAAAGTTTGATAGTGATGTTAAGAAATCCATTTTTTTTAGAATACGATATGGAATGATTCAGTTATGTTATATTTTGGTCTTGTAATCAGTCCCGATTTGGAACAAAGGTGGACATTCCAATTAATGAAAACTAAAATGGTTTATAAAGAAATTGTTACATGCATATTGATTTGATGATGAGCCAAGCATAGAAAAAGGTGGTGGAATAGTTTCCTATGTCTACGTGGAGCCCAGTAACAATGCAGCGACAACCATGTTTAAGGAGCAACCGAGTGGGAGCATTTTTTTTATTTGTTGTAGTTGCAGAGAAAGTTGGGAGAAGTTTCTAAGTCATGATGGTGGAGTTTGGTTATGTCAGTGGGGCCTGATATTATGGTGGTGTGAAGGATATCAGTGAGTGATCCATACAAAGTGAGTTATTATTACAACTGGCTGTTATAGAATGAGATCCGATTCAACAGTCATATTGGAAAGAGATTTGCTTGCATAAGTAAAATGAAAATGTGGCGGACATGCATGCTTGAGTTGTGACCAAATTTCATGTTGGTGGAGTCCATCTAAGCCCGTGATTCCTAGGAGGAAGTGATGGAGTTAATTTAAGCCACACGGGGACCAAAGTAAATGCAGCGACATTCATGACTAGAAGGAGCCCGCGAGTGACTTGGCTGTAGAGACATTTGTAGCAAAATTTATGTTAGAAGGAACCAAGGTTTTAAAGACCATTTATAAATTCAATAGTAGAGATGGTGGGAAAAGCTAATTATTATCACTCTTTGATAATAGTGAAAGGTGGTGACATTCTGGTCTATAGTGAAAAGAATCAGTAGTGTCAATGAAGCATAACATAGTGTGGACATATCATCTTTAGTATGATTAGTGGAGGAATTTGAGCCTCTAATGGGGTATCTCTAAAGAAAGACAGTCTAATATGTAGATTTAAGCAAGATAATTGGAGATTTTTGTAGAATCGAGGGTTGATTCAAATTTGAACTACATCACTCGACACATTGAGACTCTAGCACTCGGCATGAACATGATCAACTTTTGTTTGATTATCAAGTCACTCGGCAACCATTAATCTTCTCGGCAATGACTATGCCAGATAGCTCGGTTGCAATGATGGCTGGCTAACCTGCCTAGATAAATGACTAAGTGTAGGACACTAATGATAAGAAAAACTTAGAGATCAATAGAAAGTACCAATCTATAAGAATACATTATCATCAAGGAGGTTCATTTCTATATCAGTGATGATAAGGTTCATGATAGGAGCTATGTGGCTCATTGTTTTGGCAATGTATTTTGAAGATATTGTGAATCGCAAGATAAAAGCTTCACAACACTAGATTTGGTCTAATGGTTGTGCAGGTAAGTGTATGCACTTAAATTCATTTTCAAATTCTCATTGATTACTTGTTAAATTATTATGTGATTATAATCTTGCATATGTAACAACTTAATCTTGGAGGACAATTTAAATATGCAAAATCCTTTAAATGGCTAGCTATGTAACATGCTAGACACAATGTTAATTTTCTATGGAACTTCTTTGAAAGTGGACATGGAAAAGGAGAGCACGATGGAGTAGGAGCATGTGTGAAGTGTGCACTTTGTCAACATGAACTTGCAAGTAAAAATGGTGTGAACAGTAGTTAAATATATATATCTAGATACTTCAAATAGTATAATTTAAACTTAGATGTATTTTCTTTAAACTAATAGTTCAAAAATTTACAGGTAACATGATAGAGAATTCAAACAAAATTGTTGAATGGTGTAAAAATCATTTTGCTATTCGGGACACCAAATACAACAACTATTATTTTTGGGAAGTGAAAGGTAATTTATAGCTTGTAGGAAAAATCTAAATTAAAATTTAATTTCATGTTCATCTATGTTATCATAATTGTGTATTTAAATATTTACAACTTTCATTTCATATTTGTAACAGATATAGACCGATCTAATCCTTACAATTGTCAAAGGATCGTTGGTATTAGAAGTTTACATCAATTGATGAGTACCAGAACACACAAGCCTCTATTGATTCAAGTAAGAGAAAAATCATGTTTCTGTGTTGACTGCATTGAGGACAATCCAATGAGTCAATGTGAGAATATTGAAAATGGATATTTTTCACAATGGGATATGAAGGAGTTAATCATAATGCCTCCTTATGAAGATGAAGACATTGACATAAACATTCATGATCCTATATATTCAGCTGATTATGAGGGTGTTTCTAATTTGGCTGTTACAGGTGCATGCACATGTACATGATCTTTTATTTAAATTTAATCTATTGTACTTTTGATTTGAATTGAATATCTAATCGATATTTGTATCTAGGTGATTTTTTTTTGTGTTTGCGGATCGTGACAATGCTAAAAGTGTAGATTATTATCTACTAAGATGCACGGAAGAAAAATACAAATTGCTAGAAGAAATTCTATATGGTGATGGACAACCATATCCGACTGGTTTAGTTTTTATTGAAGGAACATATTATCAGCAAGTAAAGATAGAAAAAAATGGTGTTCAATTTATTGACTATATGTGTGGTCAAAAAGGTCTACATTACAGTCACTTGGTTATAGTTACAAAGATGCAATTTGAGACATTGCAAAAAAGAGGACTTTGCAATCAAAAGTGGAGGTTGCATATTGAAGAATATGAAATTTTTTTGGATATAATAAAAGACAGAGAGGATCCAGACTATATGTATCAAGAGCTTTAGGATAAAATTATTTTTGTAGCTCTCGTACTTTCATATTTGAACTCTATAGTTTGAACTCTTAATTAATGTATTGGATATTGGATATATGTTATTGAACTCTACAATTTGAACTCTATAGTTATGCATGATTGGTATATTGTGTATTCTTTTATAATGTATATTTTGATGGTTCAATGGATTTAATATATAGCTTTAATGTATGTTGTTATAGATTTATGTGTTAATTTGTATGCTTTGATACCTCCCCTTAAGACATCCCCTTTTAAATTATTTTAAATTACTTACATGAAAAATTCAATAGATTAGTTAATTGTATTTTAATGGTTCAATGAGTTTATTATATTTCTTTAATGTATGTTTTTATAGATTTATATGTTAATGTGTATGTTTTTATATCTCCCCTTAAGACATCCCCTTTTAAATTACTTTAAATTACTTACATGAAAAATTGAATAGCTTAGTTAATTGATTATTAATGGTTCAATGAGTTTATTATATAGCTTTTATGTATGTTTTTAAAGATTTATCTATTAATGTGTATGCTTTTATACCTCCTCTTAAGACATTCCCTTAAGACATCCCCTTTTAAATTACTTTAAATTACTTACATGACAAATTGAATAGCTTAGTTACTTGAACAACTTAGTTAATTGAATATTAGAGGTTCAATGAGTTTATTATATAACTTTTATTTATGTTGTTATAAATTTATGTGTTAATGTGTATGTTTTTATACCTCCCCTTAAGACATCCCCTTTTAAATTACTTTAAACTACTTACATGACAAATTGAATAGCTTAGTTACTTGAATAGGTTAGTTAATTGAATATTAATGGTTCAATGAGTTTATTATATAGCTTTTATGTATGTTTTTATAGATTTATGTGTTAATGTGTATATTTTTATACCTCCCCTTAAAACATCCCCTTAAGACATCCCCTTTTAAATTACCTTAAATTACTTACATGAAAAATTGAATAGATTAGTTAATTGAATAGCTTAGTTATATACATAAAAATAACTCTAAAATATGAAATATATCATTAATATATGAAATGTTTAAAAGTAACATGTATTTAACTCATTCACATGTATTTAACATACATACTTATATGAAATGACTAAAATGAACATGTATATATGTAATGTCTAAAATATGAAATAACTCACTCACATGTATATATCTAATGTCTAAAATATGAAATAACTCATTCACATGTATAACATACATACATATATGAAATGATGAAAATGAACATGTATATATGTAATGTCTAAAATATGAAATAACATACCAACATATAACATGTAAATGTATAGGTCTGAAATAACATGTAGATGAAATGTCTAGAATATAGATGTGTCTGAAATAACATGTATGTATATGAAATGTCTACAATATATTTGTGAGCTATGAAATATGTAAAGTAGCATATTTTCTCAACTAGGACGATGTCCTGATCCGTGACCTGATGATGGTCCACCTCCTCCTGATCTTTGTGTGCAATAAAAGAAATATATGTTTCATGCATACAAAAATGTATAATAAACTAAATGCTTATGATCATACAAAAATTAAGTTTG
>MU217158.1:369151-404253 GCA_018584345.1 Thuja plicata | reverse complement strand
TATATATATATATATATATATATATATAATTACTTATGTCATTTACATGTGTAAGTTTTATAAATACATCACAATTTAAATAAATATATATTGTAGCAACATGTAATGCTCTCCCGACATCGCTCAACTCTGAATCATGTACGTCTACATCACCGGTATCAATCTCCTCATGTAAGGAGACTTGTGAGGGATCAATCTGGTCATCTATAAGAAAGTTGGTAAAAATTCGATGAACTGGCCATGAT
Organism: Thuja plicata; assembly: GCA_018584345.1. NCBI lineage: Eukaryota > Viridiplantae > Streptophyta > Pinopsida > Cupressales > Cupressaceae > Thuja > Thuja plicata. The sequence goes on along the minus strand of MU217158.1, from coordinate 404,008 downwards.
GAAGTGGCCTGGATAGACTGGTGAGGTGCATCCTCCTCAACTGTAGTATGTTGAGGAGTTGTTGTTGGTGCAGGAATATCCTCATGTCTCTATGCACCTTGAGAACCTGATCTAGTAGATCTGCTTAGAATGGTGGGGATAAATACTGGGACATCCTTGAGAGGAACCACGCCAATAATGTTTTTAGCTTGATATGCGCAAATTAGATCACTAGCTAAATATGTGCTTGTACGATGCAACTGGTCCAAATCTGATATAGCTGCAACCTTAAAGGGAGATGGTATATCTACTATATGGTATGTATCATCACTAGAGGATGCATCTTGTGTAGGTCAAGGAATGTCAGAATGGAAATGCAACATGTATCTCCCTAAATGATCAGATGAAATCTCATGAACTTGTGTCGCGATACTCACGATACTAGAAAATATATTTGTCCTTATACTGTCAGCAGATATAGTCTATCCTGCAGCTGTTATTTCCAAACCTTTTTGTATGACAAAAAGGATTGGACCCACCCTTTCCAACTTATTAGAAAGCATTGGAACATTAGGCCCTCTGAATCTATCTAATAATTTCCCCCTCCCCTACCGAGCATGACCGAGAAAATCTGTGTAATCAACATCATGATGCAAATGAAATTTTCCAAACAATTGTTTGCAGAAATATAGTGGAATCTCATCCTTCTGGGGCCACCTATGATGAGAATCCAACCATAGAGGATATATAAATTGTGCAACAAGGTTATCCTCACACCAAGTTGTCATATAACCTCTAACCTGCGCTCTATCTTGGTAATGAGGAAACATGGTCTTCACCATAGCAGTGGAGACCTCTGACTCAACCTATCTATACTTCACAGCACCAGTAACCCTGTAGGATAGAGAAGTATATAATGATAATATCATAAGGCTTGTATGATTGAACTATGTTAATCATACAAACCAGGTCCTCTTTAATGACCTTCACCCTATCCCTATTAGAGAGGGTGGTAGATGACTAGATCCCCTAATCAAGAACCTCAATAGCTTGTGTCAATCGAGCTATGGTACTAGCGACTAAATGCTCCCTACCCTCTCTAGAATTAGTATATCAATGAGAAGAGTGGTCACTACCACCCCTGTACATTGGCATCTCTAGAATCTATAGGTGAGATCCCTCTACCTGATTCCATGTGATAGAAAAAATAGATGTATATGCTCAAAATTATAAAGAAGAGTATATGTCTAGATCGAGCTGTACATGTACATGGTCCAATTCCAATTCTAATTTAATTATATATTTTTAAACACATGTGTTACAAATAAATAAACTAAAAAAAACTTAAATGCATATACAATTGAAATAAAAATGATGTAAAATCATATATACAAACATGTGCACACATTTTCTAATGAAAAAGGTTTTGAGTTATGGATAAATTTTGCCTCTAGATTTACAACTAGCCTAGTTGAATGTAAATTAATGTTTCATGTTTAGGTTTAGGGTTCAACTTGGTTTATTTATCAATTAGGTTTAGGGTTAAATTGTTCGTGGTTAGCCCATTCATTTTGGTTTCTAGTGTTCTAGTTGAAGGTTAGGGTTCATCTATTGGTTGAACATGTTAGGGTTTATGTTGGTTTCTAGTATGTGCTCTAGTTGAAGGTTAGAGTTCATGTTGATTGAGCATGTTATGGTTAATTTCTCAATTGCATTTAAGGATCTACTTTTAAATTAGGTTTACATGGTTAGGGTTCATATATGCTTGTTTAGTGTTAGGGTTTATGTTGGTTAACATGTTCCAGTTTCATGTTAGTTTCTAGGTAATGTCATGTCACATGATAGATAAAATAGACAAAAAAAAACTTGAATACATGTATGTTCGAAAGAAAAATTTAATTTAGCAGGTTAAGGTTTATGTTTATTTATGTTTCAGTTTCACGTGTTGGTTTCATGTTATCTTTTTGTTAGGGATGAATATGGTCAGGGTTTCATGTTAGGGTTCATGTTAAGGTTTATTTTAAAATTCATGTTTGAGTTTCATGTTAGGGTTCGAGATGTTGGTTTCATATTAGGGTTTCACATGTTAGGGTACAATGTTATGTTTAATACATGAACGTTGTAATACTAAATTTTTCTAATGTCTTGTAGTTCATTTTTGTGATGTTTTGTACCATTTTGCTAAGGTTTTCTTAGGGTTCATGTTAGGTTTCAATATGGTTAAGTTTCATGTTAGGGTTCAATATGGTTAAGGTTTCATGTTAGGGTTAATGTTAGAGTTTTTAAGTTGATTTATGTTTCATTTTTAGGTTAGGGTTAATTTTTATAGTTTATGTTGATTTATGTTTTAGTTTCATGTTAGGGTTAATTTGTTAGAGTTTATGTTGATTTATGTTTCAGTTACATGTTGGTTTTATGTTTTGTAATATTTTCCTAATGTTTTGAAACATATGTAATAAAACTAAATTAATTAACTAAATAATATTTTCCTAATGTTTTGTATCATTTTCCTAATGTAACATTTTTATAATGTTTTGTAACACTTTCCTACTGTGACGTAACATTTTCCTACTATCTTCTAAAATTTTCCTACTATTTTGAAACATTTGAAATAAAACTAAATTAATTAACTAAGTAACTAACATATAATATTAACTAAAAAAAACATTAAATCTACATAAAACAATATTTTATATTTCCTAAAATTAAAAATAACAAAATTAAAACAAAAAACATCAAATAATAGTGCAACTACATTAATTTAACTAAAGAAAACTTTAAAACATTTAAAAAAACATTAAAAAAAAAAAAAAAACCAACTTGTTTTCGGCTGAAGTACCCCTATTGCACTCTGCAATTCTCAGAAGTCGCTCAGTGTAAATGAGCCGCTCAAACAAAATTTTGAGGTATATATAAGTTTTATGGGTTCTGGCCGAAACTATTTCGGTTGGGCCTGTCTCGACCAAACTGATTTTCGCCGGAACCCATCTGCCACATCGGTGTGCGCCACGTATGTATGGCCAGACATGTTTCGACTGAAAAAGGTCCAGTCAAAACTTAAAAAATGGTCGTCAAGGGTGACGTATCTCTATACTTTTACCCATAAACCATCAAACATATATGCTTTTCCATCAGCTGATGTTGGGTAAACAAACCAGCCACCAGAGCACAACCAGACCATAAATTATACTTTTGTATGGAAATTATTAACCAATTATTCCTGAGGAAATATGGACAGACCACCTTATTTGTGATTAGTACCAATAAATCAACTAATTGCATTGTATCCATCGAGTTGGATAAAAATATTGACAACAGTTGTGAAGGGAAAATGATTTGCTTGGATCTTGGCATTAAAATATGCTCACCTATTACCATGTGAATGGATCTTCGTATGACTGGAGTATGACAGATAAACATAGAATCTAGTTGTAGATCATCATCCCTAGCTGGAAGATGCTCCTCTATTTCACCCGACAATAGGAAGATTCAATAATTTTGTGGTAATATTTCCTCATGAAGTAGCCCATAGGAGTCACACCTTGTGCATATATCTCGTGATAGCGCCATCATTTAGAAACCTCTGTAAAATGAAATTCCACAGAACCCAGTAAAAATTAAATTTTACTTTGGTTTTTGAATATTAAGTTGTGCCCTGTATATGAAGTGATAATGTCAAGTCACTTTGGGAAACTCATGTGTTTGTATGTGTAAGGCATTGTCTTTTCCATTCCTTTAAGTTTTTTCACACATATCTTTTTCCATTAAGATCAGATATAGAATTAGGGTAACAATAATATTATAGTTAATATTAGTTGTAGGGTTACTGATAGGATTCTAACTAATATTAAGTTAGGGTTACGAATAGAATTATTAGGATCAACATTTTGATTAGGATTGGGTAAAAAGTAAGGATTAGGGTTAAAGTTAGAGATAAGTTTAGGTTTCGAATTACAAGTAGAATATGATTTAAAAATAGAAGTAATACTTAATATTTTAATGTAAATTAAATTTTATATAAAAATAATAATTGTAATTCTAATAGTAACAAAATTAAACCCTAATTGTAAACTTAATTCTATTTCTAATCTAAATTAAATCTCAACAGTAACACTAACTTTAATCCTAATTAAATATTCTTATGTAAGAGTTCAAACTGTAAAATAACACTCTCTACGAGTTGCATATACAAGGAAATTTTAAAATACGCATATTTGAACGCCTGAAATAAAAATTTAGTAAGATTTATATTAAATTGTATCAATGTTTAATAACATCACATAATATATAGACACAATTTTGAATCAAATAATTGCTAAAATGATAATGATATGTTAATACTTTGTTAAAATTGTTGAGATGTAAGTACTTGTCCTCATTTTTCTTTGATTGAAGATCCCACAATAATACACATTCCCATTAAAGTAATATAATTATTAATTTTTTAATGTAATACAGGTGCATCTTTGCTAAAATGATACTCAACATCAACAATAAGATTACTTACTTTTTCATGAAAGAAGTTCAAACTGTAATGGCACATTGGATATGTGTTGATTGGTGAGGCAATGGAGAAATTTTTAAAACAGGCCCAAAAAAAAACAATGTTAAAAACCATTATAACAATTGTTTCAAGTATGAGTTATATTTGAAAAATAGCAATGCATAAATCTAGTTTTCTTATAGACGTTCAAAGATTTCCAATGTCTTATAACATAATGCATTGTTTTCTTGTGTGTACTACATATTTATAGCTACAATACAAAATTTGGAAACTTGTTTTTCCTAGAATATTCTACATCTAGATTGTTCTATGGAAGACTGTAGAAAATCCCATCTACCTAACATCTTTGGATTATTCTAGATAATATTAATCTTCCTAACATCCCCCTTTAAGATTGGCTAGAAGAATACAAAGAAAATATAAAAAGGGAAGGGAACATTATATTACTATCTGCCTTAATGTTCACCTCAATCATGCCTAGAAGACCCTATAGTTTCAAAAAATTAGCCTCAACCATACTCTTAGTAAATATATCCCATGCTTGGTCTTCACTTGGACAAAATTCTAGATTAACATTATTGTCTTGAACAAGATCCCTCATATATAGAAAACATCAATTTCAATGTCCTTTATTTTAGCATGAAAATCATGATTGTTTGCAACTTGTATAATGCTTTAATTATCACAATATAAAATAACCGCTAAACTTTGTATAAAACCAAGTTCAAATAAAAGATTTCAAATTGAAACGACTTCTTTTTCTGCTCTATATTCTACTTGTTTTTTGTTGTTACCTGTAAATGGACCTAATCCTATAAGAACCGAAAAGGGACTAGAAAGAATATTTAGGTAACCACAAACCCTAAACAATATGCTACCCTAACTAATCTAACATTAGAGCCATTGAAAGAGGAATACAAATAATATGCAACAAAGACACAAGAACTCCCTTCAAATGATGCTCAAATGTCCTGCTTTCTTCTCCATAATGAGATTGATGTTGCTCTTTGCACACACACTTTGCACAAGAAGCCAAGTTTTCTAATGAGAGTACTAGAAGATTTCAAATGATTCTTGAGGTTCTCAAAAATCTTTTGGTTAACCTTGAATGAGAGGAATGCATCCCATTTTATAGAAAATCAAAGACAATTTGGTGAGATTGCACAAAATCAATGCATAAATGCATATTTTGGTTGGTAGGATGTAAGGAAGCATGATTTGGGGGAGATCAAATGAGGAGATATTGCAAATATTTGTGAAGCACCTTAATAGGGATGAGAATCCTCAATTAAGGGATATGATATTTAGGTGAGATTAGAAATCATTAATCAAATCAATAATTCAATATTCTCAAATATTCCTCAAAATCCACAATTAGATTTATGAAATTATGAAAATCTCATAAATTGAAATTAGCCAATTAATTAATAAAAATTAATTAATTGTTGGAGACTTAGGGAAAAGGGAATAAATAAAGTTTATTCTTATTCAATTAGGACCTAGGGATAAACTATGGGTTATTCATCCCAAGGGGTAAATCAGTAGGTTATTGATCGAATTGAAGGTGTTGATGTTGAATTGGAATGATTTTGATAATATTGATGAGGTTTAGGATCAATTCTGAGGGTTCCCGAATAGTTTAGTAAATCACGAGGCATCGATGAGCTTTGACAATGCGCCCGCCTAATAATTATTGGAAATGATTGAAAAGCACCAATGAACTTTGATGACATCGTAAGATTGAAATTGAAATGGGGAAGCATTGATGATCTTGGACAATGTTCCCAAAATGATAATCAAAAATAGTATTTACAAATATGAAAAACACTATTGAATTGATATTGGTAGATTGATAGCGATAACACCAATGATCTTTGACAATGTTATCAAATGGCTGATTAAGGGCATATGAAGCATCGATGATCTTGGACAATGCTCTTGAAATGATGATAAGATTGATTGAATTGAATCAAGGTTTTGATCAATTGGTTTTAAATTGGGTTAATTAGGCATCGATGATCTTTGACAATGCCCCAGAATGGTCAAAATGAGTCCAGACAATTCTATAAGTGATTAGGAATGGAATAGGATAGGATTGAATCAATTTAGGAAGGTTTGGAATGGTTTAGGATTGAATAGGATTAGTTTAGGATCAAATAGAATTGAATAGGATCAAATAGGATCGGTTTAGGGTTGATTGGAAATGATTAGGAAAATGGTCAATTTGATAAAGAGAGTAGAATTATTAGTAAATAATTGAACAATTTTGCAATATTCAATCATCGACGAAAGACATAATGGTGCTATATAATAAAGATTATATGTACAACATAGAGGAATAATTAGGTCGCAAAACAACATTTCCATTGTAATGCTAAAAATGTTAAAACACGTAGACAAGCAAGCTCAAACAATTTTTAGGTGTCTACATTTTTCCCCTCTTTGATACAATGTGATTATGAGCGTTGTGTCAAAGAATCCTTAAGAAAATAGCATTAAAACATGCCCCAGTGATAAAGGTATACATAGGTGCCCCCTCGAGAAATCATCTAAAAAATGTAAATGATAGGTTGATTGGTCGACCATGCCGAGACGGATCCATAGCAACAATCAGATCAAAAATCAGAGGTCAAACACAAAAGATATAAGGTTTAGAGTGTCAAAATCATCGTGACCAATACAAAACGCAAGGGTTCCACATCCATCGGGGCAGTCAAGAGGCTATAAAAGGGCTTGGAAGGGGTTTTGGAGCTCATTTTCACTCTCTCATTTGGAAGAATTGAGCTCTAGAGCAAGGAAGATGGATCGAGTACCAATGGAGAATCAGCACGGAGAACAAGTTTGTAGCTTTTGACGGCCAACCGACGTGGGACCCAAGGTGAGTACATCAAAGCCTCTCAGTGGTTTCAAAGTTTTCACACTTTTCTAGGTAGTTTTAGGGGTCAAAACTGGTTCAAATAGGACCTACAAGGGCCCACACATCCTACCTGCATAGGTGGGATGACCAACTGTGCAGCTAGCACAGGTGGGAGGCCATTCTGCGCAGGTGGTAAGATAACCTACGCAGGAGGTAAGAAAGGCCTCAAAATGGGGTCTAGGGGTTCCTAAACCACCCTAAACTTCACTAAACTTGTCAAAATCCTAGGAAAAGGTCAAAATTCAGTCAAAGTATGTCAAAAGAGTACCTAGGTTGGTCAACAAGAAATAGAAAGTATATAAAGTTGACCAAATTTGCATGGTGATCAGAGGAGGAGATGATAGTTCCACAGACACGGGAGAGAAGACTATCATGTCTGTATATATGTCATCAGCTGAGCATTCATGAGAGAGAGTTCCTAGCCTTGCTAGGGTTGGATTAAATTACATACATGCCCAAGATTAGGGAAAACCGGGGGTTGATCACAACATTGGCCAAGCAGTGGCACTTGGAGACTAGTTCGTTCCACCTACCGACAGGGGAGGTAGCCATGACTTTGGAGGATGTATGGCACATCCTCAGGATTTTGATACATGGAGAGCTGGAAAAGTACAACCCTATGATAGGGAGATTGGTGCTATATCAAATTTTCAAGAGCGACAATGATGTTCTAGACATCCACAATTACGAGATCCGATGTGAGACATTTGTTAGGCAGCATGATAGAATAATCATTGTTATATGTAGAATGATCGCATGTCTCTTGGTACCTAACCAATGAGGCCATGGGTTCCCCATTGGCTGGGGGAGGGTCCTTGAGTGGATGATCATGGAGGGGACAGTGTTCACATGGGGGCCATGCATGCTTGCGATGACTTATTATTAGCTCCACAAGTTAGCTTATAGAGGGGGACTATCAATCAGTAGTGGGATCACATTGCTGTAGGTGTGTGCCTATGAGCACATAGCTATGTTATGTCCCATTGCACAAAGAGTGGTTTTTCGAGATATGTCATATGTTTACTGCTATCAGGGGATGCTTGCATAGGGCCCACTGGGATACACATTAGACTTTCATCATGAGATAGATCTTCTTAGAGATTTTACATGGTGCCCATACAGAGATTTCCCCAGATGGGATGATGATGCAGATCACCTTCCTTACTACAAAAATGAGAGAAACCTCATCAGGAGGTTCATTATGGGTCATACGGTTATTGAGATTCACCTTCCAGAGCGAGTCCATTGACAGTTTGGAGAGAGGCAGGGAGTACCAATAGGTAGAAATTTTTTTTCTCGATCGAGGGAGAAGGCTAGGACATGGGGTGCAGTGCTTAGGCCTCAGGTGGCATATGCAGTGTTCGAGCATTTATAGCCCATACAGTGGGGAGCAGGTGTGGATGTTTCACATGAAGGTACTACAAAGGAGTACGATAGATGGTTTTCTAAGCATAGGCCTGTTCCTTTGACAGATCTGGATGTGGTGATATAGAGAGTGTGGGTGCTCAGAGATGAGAGCACCGAGGAGGAGGATGAGGATGAGGGAGATGAGGCGGTGGAGTTAGATGAGGATGATGAGGATGAGGAAAGTGAGGAGGAGTTAGATGCTGATAGGGATATGCTGATGTAGATAGATGAGGACAGGGATGAGGCACCACATGGGAATGACCTACAAGGTCTTGATGATAGGTTTGAGGATTAGAGATAGTGCATCACATAGCTTACGAGCTAGATAGACCAGTTGGAATTGGAGAGAGATATAGATAGAGCTGCATGGGCCACAAAGTGTGCATCATGGATTACAGATCGTGCATCATGTATTGCCAAGTGATCATCGCTCACAACATAGATGGACAGGTTGATAGAAAAGAGGGACACATTGCTCACATTTTAAGATACAGACAGGTCTAGGGCACGGAGGGCCGAGGAGGAGTCACGCTAGTTTATCATTACCATCATGGATGTAGGTACATGTGAGATTACAGGGATGCTAGGGGATGCCCGAGTAGAGTCTTAGTATTAGAAGGATGTGTACACAAGAGAGGTTCCACGAGAGTAGTGGGTACCGAATTATAGAGCATCATCCTAAAAATCACATTCTCGTAGGACACAGAGCAGTGGGGGAGTGCGGGGACCAAGGGGGCCACCTAGATCACGACACATAGGGCATCAGACAAGGGGAGCCTCATCTTCCAGATAGGATGGGGATCATGAGGACTGAGAGAGAAGGGGTTGACAGGAGGTCTCTCTAGCAGAGGGACAATTTTGATAGACATGTGATAGATTATGAGCCTGCAGGGCTTAGTGTATACAAACACCTTGATTTTTATACTCTGATACTTTTCAAGACACATATGTATGATATGCAGCTATTTTATGATGCACAGGATGGATGCTTATGTATATGATTTTACTTTCCTGTTATATGATGATGCTTATATATTGCAATGTATTTCCTTTGTTATGCAATAATGTATGTTATGGATGCAATAATTGTTTTTGTCTTTTTCTGTTTGAAATGTATGAATGCAAAATGTAAATGTATGTGTGAAATTTTTCTCATGTATAAATGACTGAATGAAAAAATGCACATGTTTTTTTTTCCCCCGTTTTATGAATGCATGTATGTAGGATGGCCTTGTTTTTAATATACCAGAGTACTAGACCAAGGTGACTACAAGGAATGACTGAAGAATTGTTAGTAGAAACTAGAATTTAGACGAAGAAATGTTAGTAGAAAGATGTTGGCTTTCAAAAGTGCAATTTTGTGATAAGAGCTTATTTTAATATTGCAAAAGTGGATGCAGTGCATCATGGCACAAAATCCAGAGTGAAAAAGTCATCCTTTTTGCATGAACAAACATGATGCAGATAGGGGATGATCTTCTCCATCCTGAAAGCATGTAGCAGAGATGCCCTAGAATTTCATGAGATCATCAAACAGACAAAAAAAAGATAAAGTGAAATGAACTGGTCATGAACCATCCTGGCTACTCTCATAAGTTCAAATAATATCATCGAGTAGCATAGGAACATGATAAAAAAATGACAATAAAAATTACTCATGAAAACAATGTGATCCAACAACCATTCCAATCTTTTTTTACTTGCATTAATTGTTCGTTTATTGATAGCTTTAGATTGTAAATTGATTGAGTTGATAATTGATTGATAGCTTGGATAGATTGATAGATAGAAAAGGTCAAAAGATTGAATAGGTCCAACCGGATTGAATGTTGAATCACAATGAGTCATATAGCATATGATTTTGTTAAGCACAGATTGATGATTTTTCCATTGATGTCGGCAAACATGATGTTCGATTCACAAAAAGTAGACAAGTATGTACAAATTTATTGCAGATTTTTTAAGAGATTTTGCAATTTTTAAGATTTTGGAAAATATTTGGACTTTGTTGTGATGATCTTTTTTCAGGACTTTTAATAAGTTTTAGGATTTTTTCAACATCATATTTGATTTTTAGCAATTTTTTTTCAGGACATTATTTGATTTTTTTTGGAATTTTTGCTTATTTGGATTTTTAGGATTTTTTAGGTCATTAAGATATTTACAATGTGTTGTCTCCAATCAAATAGTCGAGGAATCTCATGGGTAAACCATGTTCAACTTCTTTCCCCCAATTCAAATTCAAATTCAAAGACATTTAGTGCCAGGAATCTGCCCCCAAACAACAAAGAGGCTATGTACAGAGGCCAAAAAGACAGATAGACTAGGTATACCAAGGGTAAGACAAAGAAGATCAACCAGTTATAGGCCATAAAAGGGCACTAGGGTCAATTCAAATTGAAAGATGTGATCAGGAAAAAACATCAAGATACCAGGTGGAACCATGATGGACAATGGAGCAACAACTTACTATGCGTGGCGCCCGTTTGCCAGGTTTTCACCACGATACTTGGCCAAAGTGCCTGTTTACCAAGTTTTCATTTGTGGACGGGATTTTTCTCTTAATTTATATTTTTTTGTGCCAAGATGCATGTTTACTAGGTTTTCATCAAGGCAACCATTTTTTTTCTCTTTTTGATTTTTTTTTCTTTTTTCTCTTTTTTGATTTTTTTGATATTTGTTTAGAAATTTTTGCAATTTTTTTGTACTTTTTTCAGAAATCATGCATAATAATTATGGAGGTGCATGTTGTTCAGTGCCTCTAGCAATGGTTCTCCCTCCAGTGTTGCAAGATGATACACTCTAGAACCATATGATGCTATGACTATGTAAGGGTCATCCCAATTTGGTTCAAATTTTCCAGTCTTCTCTCTGTGTGGCTTGGTTTTGTAATTCATCTTGAGAACCAAGTCTCCGATATCAAAATGGTGAGATTGCACTTTCTTGTTATAAATCCATTTTAGATGGTTTTGATAGGCTTTCAAGTGGACCAAGGTGGTTTTTCGCTGCTCATCAAGCATTTCAAGCTCATGCAATCTGGAAACTCTATACTGCTCATCATCAACAATGCAATGTAAGGATACTCTCAATGAAGGATTTTCAAGCTTGAGGGGTAATATGGCCTCAGTGCCATAGACTAGAGAGTATGGAGTAGCACCAGTGGGGGTGAAAATGTTGGTCCTGTAGGCCTACAAAGCTGGGTTCAGTTGTAAGTGCCAATCACGGCCAGCATCATTGACCATCTTTTGCAGGCTCTTAATGATGGTTTTGTTAGATGCCTTTGTTTGATCGTTTCCTTGTGGGTAGTAGATTCTAGAAAATCCATGATGGATTTTGAATTTCTCACAAAGCTATGTAACATACTTGTCCTTGAATGGGATACCATGGTCAGTAATGATGGCCAGAGGAACTCCATAACGACAAATGATATAATTCAGGATGAATTTAGAAAATTGTTTTTCGGTGATGTATGTCATGGGGATAGCTTCCACCCATTTGGTAAAGTACTCAGTGGCTGTGATGATATACTTATGGCCAATCAGAAGTTAGGGGTGTGATCTTCCCTACAAGGTCAAATGCCCATTGAGAAAAGGGCCATGGAGAAACCACTGGCTGTAGATCTTGTGTTGGAGAATGAATCAAATTGCCATGAATCTGGCACTTGTAAAATTTCTTAGCAAATATATGAGCATCTTGCTCCATGGTGGGCCAGTAATATCCTTCTCGAACCAACTTCTTGGCAAGACTCAAACCATTGAAATTTTGACCCCAAATACCATCGTGGACCTCATGTAAAGCAGTGTCAGCCTCTCACAAATCGAGGCATCTGAGGAGGGTTTGGTCATAGGCTCTCCTATAAAGGGTATCACCAACGATGACATAACGGGAGGCTTGATAGAGAAGAGCTCGATGCTTGTTTTGGGATAAGGCAGGTGGTAATATTTGGGCATGTAGGTAATCATAAAAATCTTGATACCAGGGGGAATTGGGACCAACAATGTCACACATGAGCTTGGATTGCGGAATGTTGAATGCTGGAAGAAATAGCTAGTCAATGAGAAATTTACATCTCTTCATTATTTGGCATGTCGATCATAGATGCAATAGTGGCCATAGCATTTTCTTGTTTGTTATGTACCAGTGGAAGCTAGCGGAAACTTATTGTGACAAACTGCTCCTTGAGAAAGTTAGCCAACTGTTTGTAAGATACTAGCTTTTCATCCTTAGTTTCATAGTCATCAGTGACCTATCCGATGACTAATTGAGAATTACCATACACCTTGGGGTGTTGGATTTTCCATTGAATAAAAATTTTGAGTCCAGTGACTAGTGCTTCATATTTGGCGATGTTGTTGGTGCATGCAAAGGCAATTCTATAAGATTTGGGCATGACATCACCTTGTGGGGTGACAAACATTATGCCTACCCCTGATCCATGCCTAGTATGTGAGCCATCAAAGTAGAGTTGTCATTCATTAGATTTAGTGAAGGCAAAAATGGACTCATCTAGAAATTCTGAAAGCAACAGGTGATCATCAGGATTTGGTGCCTCTGCGAGCTGATTTGCTATCACCTGGCCTTTTATTTCTATTCTGTCTAGATACTCTATGTCAAACTCACTCAGGAGCATGAACCATTTGTCTAGGCGACCCCTGAGAGATGCTTTTCCTAAGAGATACTTCAATTGATCAATCCAGGACACGAGCATGGTATTCTGGTGTAGCATGTAATGTCTTAACTTTCATGTTGCAAAAACCACAGCAAGACATGCTCATTCAATGAGTGAGTAGTTTAATTCATATCCAAATAGAGTTCTACTAATGTAATAAATAGCTCTTTCTTTTCCTTGTTCATCATATTGTGCAAGAAGAGCACCCAATGCAGTTTCTGTGGCAGAAATGTACAAGATAAATGGCTTTCCTAGAATGAGAGGCATCAAGAATGGTGAATGCAATAGATAATATTTTAGTTGTTGGAATGAGTGCTCACATTTTTCATTCCAATGGAAAGTCACACCTTTATGAAGTAGATATTGATATGACTGGCATTTATCTGTGAGTTGTGCAATAAACTGGCAGATAGACTATAGATTCCCTTGTAGACTTCTCAGCTTCCTTAGAATGTTTGGCAAAGGCATTTCTAAAATGGTTTGCACCTTTTCAGGATCCACCTTGATAGCTCATTGAGAGATGATATAGCCTAGGAGTTTCCCAGAGACAACTCCAAAAATATAATTTTTTGGGATTCAAGTGGAGCTTATACCCTTCCATTCTTTCAAATATTTTGGTAGAATACCTAAATGATCTTTCGTGGTTGTAGAATTGTAGAGGAGGTTACCAACATAATCTTCCATCAAGATGTGCATGAATTCATGGAAGATTGTGGTCATTTCCTATTGATAAGTTACTCTGGCATTATTGATGCCGAAGAGAATGACATTCCAACAATAGGTTCCCCAAGGACATGTGAAAGCTGTCTTGGGTTGATCCTCGAGAGAAATCCTAATTTGATTGTAACCAAAGAAGTCATCCATTAGTGACAACATCTCATAGCCTGCAATCATGTCGACAATGATGTCGATGTTGGGCAGAGGAAAATCATCTTTAGGGCATTCCTTATTTAAATCACAGAAATTAGTGCATATCTGTATGCCCCCAGCGTGCTTGCTAACAACAACCAGATTGGGAATCCAGTCTACGTAATCTATAGGTCTTATAAAACCTACATCCAATAACTATTAGAATAGTCCCAACGGATAACTGAGAGGGGGGGTGAATCAGTTATTATCTAATTTAATTCTTTTCTCTTATTAATTACAGAATACCATAAAGTAAATGCACATTCAAATAACACAATAGACAACACTACAATTTGGTTACGGGGAAACCAAATGGTAAAAACCCCAGTGGGAATTAGCACCCACAATGAACTATACTTGTTTATAATAATCCATGTGAGAAGATATTGCGACCCTGTTATGAGTTTTTCTTTACAATGCAATAAGTATAGTGACCTAGTTAAGGGTCTGACTCTATTAGGAGTCTTTTACAAATAACCATGTTAAGGGTGAGGACTCACTGTCCAAAAACTCATTGCTTCAATGGTGAAGGCTACAACCTTCTGTAGAAAAGATATGCACTATATATGATGATGAATTGTAGAGTAGACCTATTGTCTTGATCAGTTCCAATGTAATGTAATCTTCCACTACTTCTTCACATAGATCCTTGATAAATGAAACATAACTGATATTCTACTCTATACTTTTCTGTCTCTTTTCTTATCATTCACACTTAGCGCTCACAAATGAACTACTATAAGTATCTTCCTCAAATTATAAGGTCATGGTGGCTATGGGAAACACTTCACCAACTTCCTTGTCAGCTTAACTAAGCATGTAATTAGGATTAAGATCGTGCAACATGAACTGAATAGACGCGATGCTTCATTGAGATGGCTCCACCAAATTATCTCAAACAACATGATCCAGATGAAACATGACAAGCGCTCTTAACCAAACATGGTTAACTCATAAATAATCATGAATATAAACATGCGTATCCTAAAGATAGGTGAAACTCAAGAACCAATGCTAATACATTAGCTCTGTATAGATAAACTCCATAAACTGTAACTTCCACTAACAGAATTACACAACTCAACTGAAACTTCATATCTGAGTCTGCGTGTATGAACAAAGCATTGAAAGCATGTCTAAAACATGAATATAACCATGAAAGGCTTAATAGTATCATTATGATAAGTACATACATAACACTGTTATATATTATATGTTGTCATCAATGACAAACATGCAATCAACTAGCTACCAGAAGTAAATCTCCAACAATCTCCCCCTTTGACATTGATGGCAAGATATGACATTAACAACATCTTCAGCACATGGTGTCCTCTTTCTTTTTACAATCTTCTCGATATGGGTATGTGCAGGATCATGGTATGCCAAACAGGTCCTTAAGTGGCAATGAAAATTTAGAAAATTAGGGTTAGGTAAGTTCATATATAAATTTGAAAAAGTTATCAATCTTATATCAAAAATATGTAAGAAGAGAATATATAGAAAATTTAATTTTGTTTCTAAGATAGTAGACCTTTTTTGAAAAAAAAAAAATTCTATATGGTAAAAATTTCAAATTTCAATGCGGTAGCATGAAAATGTCAAGAAAAAAGATAAGAAGTAGGTGTATGCCTGACCACCTTAAACACAATCAAATGATAATATTTTTTTACAAGATTCTATATATAATTAGTAGACTCATGTCTGGATGTGACACATATTTTTTTGTATTTTTTTTCCAATTAAATAATTAATTATGATTTTATACTACAAATTTTCCATAATATACAAAATCTCGTGTCTAACCACCTTAACTTAGTCTAAACTTCATCAAATTGAAAACTTTTAATTTTTTTATTATAGTAGGTAAAACATAGAATGTGACACAATTTTTTTATTTCAAAAATGTTATACCATTTGAAAGTTATAGTTATTTTTTAGTTAGTCTATCAACCAAGACTAAAAAGATAAGAAGTAGGTGTATGTCTGACCACCTTAAACACAATCAAATGATAATATTTTTTTACAAGATTCTAGATATAAGTAGTAGACTCATGTCTAGATGTGACACATATTTTTTTGTAATTTGTTTCCATGTAAATAATTAATTATGATTTTTCTTCTAAAAAATTTCCAAAATATAAAAGCTCTCGTGTCTGACCACCTTAACTTAGTCTAAACTTCATAAAATTGATTTTATTTTTCTTTTTTTCTTATGGTATGTGAAGCATAGAAGTTGAAATATCTTGGATATTTAAAAAATGTTATACCATTTCGAAGTTATAGTTTTTTTCAATCATTCTACCAATCATAACTTCTTTTCACAATGCCACTTTTGGGCATACCATGATCCCGCACATACCCATATCCTCATCAAAGATTCCCCTATAGGTCTGCAGCTCCTTTGTCTATGTTTTAAAGTTAAATGATTATATACTACCCTAGAGTATATGCTCCCCCTTACTAC
This sequence comes from Thuja plicata, assembly GCA_018584345.1. Classification (NCBI taxonomy): domain Eukaryota; kingdom Viridiplantae; phylum Streptophyta; class Pinopsida; order Cupressales; family Cupressaceae; genus Thuja; species Thuja plicata. Next base: position 387,156 of record MU217158.1, on the reverse strand, counting down.
ATACTCCCCCTTTGACATCAATGGCAAAGGGTGCCATTAACAATTAGGCACAGGTACTACTCTAGAAATAGAGTAGTCAACCATTGATCAGTCACCATGGACTGACATACTTGCTACTTTATTTAATCAGACTCGGGAAAGGGAATTGCTCCCAACTTCTCCCTGAGATACTCAAAAGTATCTTTTGATAAAGGCTTTGTGAAAATATCTGCCAACTGTTCTTTAGTGCTCACATAGTCCAATTTTACTTCTTTGTCTGCAAATTTTTCTCTAAGAAAATGGTATTTGATCTCAGTGTGTTTTGTCTTTGTGTGCATCACAGGGTTCTTGGACATGTTGATAGTGCTAGTGTTATCACAGTGAATAAAAATAGGATAATCAACCTAAATACCAAAATCTTTAACCATCTACTTGATCCAAACCATTGTTGAACAATTCAATGATGCTACAACATATTTAGCTTCTATTGTTGACTAAGAGATACAATTGTGCTTCTTGCCTATCCAAGAAACTAACCTATCTCCAAGAAATACTGCTCCTCTTGAAGTACTCTTCCTGTCATCAATACAACCTACCCAATTTGCATTTGTATATACATGAAGTTGTACATTCTCTGATTTAGGATACCATAAACCATAGTCTATAGTTACCTTAAGATATCTGAATATTTTATTTATTTCCATTAGGTGATTCTGCTTGGGTTCAGCTCCAAATCTACCAACAATACCAACTGCATTAGATATGTCTGGTCTAGATTGAGTAAGATATATAAGTTTTCCAATCATAGACTTGTACAATGTCTTGTCAACTGCTGTGGCATCATCCTCTTTAGAAAGCTTGCTTCCTGTTATCATAGGAGTGCATACTGGCTTACAATTTTCCATCTTGAAATTCTTCAATATTTCCTTCACATATTTGGACTGATTTATGAATATTCCTTTATCTTTCTACTTTACATTCAATCCCAAAAAATATTTTATAGGACCAATCATGCTCATTTCAAATTCATTATGCATTTCTTTTGCAAATTTTGCACTAAGCTTGTCATTACCTCCAAAGATAATGTCGTCAACAAATATGGCATTAAGTAATAACCCATAAGGTGTCTCTCTTATGAATAAGTTGCAATCTACTTCTCCCTTCTTGAATCCAATCTTGGTAAGATAACTATCTAGTCTCTCATACCAAGCTCTTGGGGCCTATTTAAGTCCATAGAGTGATTTCTTCAATTTGCATACCATGTCTGGTTTATCTAATAGATTACATCCTTCAGGCTATTCTATGTAGACTTCTTCCTTCAAGTCACCATTCAGAAAGGCTGATTTGACATCCATTTAGTATACTTTAAAGTTTTTGAATGTTGCATAGGCCAAGAATAACTTAATGGCTTCTAGTCTACTCACAGGGGCAAATGTGTCAGTGTAATCTATTCCTTCCCTCTGTGCATATCCTTTACACACCAGTCTTGATTTGTTTCTGACCACTGTACCATCTTCATTCATCTTATTCCTGAATACCCACTTTGTTCCAGTCACATTTTTGTCACTAGGTCTAGGAATCAATTCCCATGTATCATTTTTTATTATTTGATGTAATTCTTCTTCCATTTCTTTTTTCCAATCACAATCCTTACAATCATCTTCAACAATTAAATGTTCAATCTATGAAATTAAATATACCTCTTCATCCACTGTTAAACATTTTTCTTTAGATCTAGTCAAAACACTACTGCTTTGATCTCCAATGATATCATCTTTTGAATGGTATCTTGATGTGAATTTTGGAACTTTTGGTGTGACATCCTCATCTATAATCTGTGATACTTGTTTGCTTGATTCAGGTTCATTACATGATACATCAATGCAATCAAACATTTCTTCAATAATAGTGTCTTTACTACTAGGCCCGGGTTCATCCTTAATCATAGGTGCATATTCATAGTACCTCTCTTGAACCATGAACTTCTCATCAATCTTTACATGAGTACTTTCAATTATCTTCTTTAATCTTAAATTAAAACATCTGTATGCTTTGCTTTTAGTAGAGTAACCAAGGAAAATACCTTCATCGCTTCTAGCATCAAACTTACCAACACCATCATCTCTCTTGATGTAGCACTTGCTGCAAAAGATCCTGAAGTATTTTGCTGTAGGTACATTACCAAACCAAACTTCATAAGGTGTCTTATCTACGCCTGGCCTTAGTTGTGTTTTGTTGATAGTATATATTGTTGTATTGACTGCATCTCTCCAGTAGGTGTGTGCAATGTTTCCTTCAATTATCATAGTGCGCATTGTATCAAGTGTGATCTTGTTCCATCTTTCTACAATCCCATTCTTTTGAGGGGTTCTAGGAGCACTCAACTATCTTTTGATCCCATGTTCTTTGTAGTACTCATAAAACTGGTCAGAGGTGAATTCTCCTCCTCTATTTGATCTTAGACATTTCAGTTTTATTCTAGATTCATTCTCAACCTTAGCTTTGAATATTTTGAATTTATCAAAGGCTCTTCTCCTTTAAGAACGCAACCCACATCATCCTTGAAAAATCATCAACAAAGAAAATGAAATGCCTTTCTCCATAGTATGATCTTGTTTGAGTAGGACCACATAAATCTGTATGTACTAGGTCTAATTTGTTTTAAGCTGAGTTTTGCTTGCTTCTGAAAGAGCTCATTACATGCTTTTCCATAACACATTCCCTAAACATTGTGTTAACCAGTCTTGCAATACTTTGAAGGTCTCTAACTGCCTTGACATTTCTTATCTTTACTATATTGTCAAAAATGATATGACAAAGTATCTTGTGCCATAACCAACTGTCATCCACTTTTGCAACAAAACAACTTACATCTGAATTGAGCTGAAAACATTACCTTTTATTTTTGAGCCTGATGAAATCATGTCTCCTTCTTTGTTGTTAATAATGCATTTTTTGTCTTTGAATTCCAAATGATAACGTTTGTCAAGTAGCTATCCAACACTTAGTAAGTTGTGATGTAAGCCATCAACATACAAAACATCACATGTCTTGTTCTTTCCAACCAGGGTGATAGATCCTCTACCTATGATAGGTTTAGGAGTGTTATCTCCAAATCTAACCATACCACCTTTGTACTTGTCCAGATGAACAAATCTATCTTTATCACATGTCATGTGGTGAGAACATCCACTGTCAATAATCCAATGAGTTCTGATGTCTGCTTTGGAAATTAGGGCTAACTCATGTGCTTCCTTTTCATCTTCAATGTCCATTTCCTCAAGAAACTTTTCCATGTCTTTAAGGGAAAAAAATCCAATTTCATCCTCTCCTGAATCTTCATTTGTTACACCTTCTTCAGCATGGTAGTATTCCTTTTTGTATTTAGGTTTGTATTCAAATTTGAACTTCTTGACTCTTGTGGGACACTTGGATGCAAAGTGACCAATCTTGTTGCATGAAAAACATTTGAATGGAAGTTGTCCTTCATACTTTCCTTTGCCTTTCTTTTCTATTTTATCAATCATGGAAATAATTTCTTCTAGTTCTTCATCAACTTCTTCTTTCTCATTAGAAATGTGTAAAGTTTTCTTACCATGTATTGATGCTTTAAAAGCTATTTCACTTTTGGGTTCAGTCTTCAATCTTGATATGTCAAATGCAGATATTTTACTGATCAAAGTCTCTCTCCTGAATTCCTTTGAAAATTGCATGGTTTCATCTATAATATTGATCTTGCTCTCATAGTCTGCTATCAATGTAGTCATCCGCTTGTCCATTATGTCTTCTACTAAAATTTCTCCACCATTGTTTTTGATTCCAGAAATTGCTTCATTTATCCTCTAATTGTATGCTCTGATGTTATCTTTAGGTAACATCTCAAGATTGTTGTTGTTTTTTTCCATGTCTTCCTGTGCGCATTCTTTGCTTGGATATCTCCTTCAAACATGTCTTCTAAATACTTCCATATTGTGTATTCCTTGTCTACTTTCTTGATCTCAGAGAATTCATTGTTAGATAGTGCACTTATAAGGGCTTCTTTTGCAATTGCATTAGCTGTGAATGTATCCTTTTGTTTACTAGTAGCATCATCTTTTGCAAGGTCTTTTAGAGAGGGAATAGCAACTTCTTGTGTGGCTATATCAAAGATCTCAAAACCAACACACTATATATGTGTTATCATTTTATTCTTCCAATCTAAATAATTCTCTCCATTGAACTTAGGACTCTCTTTTCTAAAGTATGCCAGCTGATCTACCTTAAGCTGTTAGGCTTTCTCTTCAAGGAACTTGGCTCTGCTACCAATTGTTAGAATAGTCCCAAAGGATAACTGAGAGAGGGGTTGAATCAGTTATCAACTAATTTAATTCTTTTCTCTTATTAATTCTAGAATATCATAAAGTAAATGTAAATTTAGATAACACAATAGACAACACTACAATTTGGTTACAGGGAAACCAAATGGTAAAAACCCCAGTGGGAATTAGCACCCATAATGAACTATACTTGTTTATAATAATCCTTTTTACAAGATCTTGCAACCCTATTAGGAGTTTTTCTTTACAATGTAATAAGTATAGTGACTTGGTTAAGGGTCTAAACCTATTAGGAGTCTCTTACAAATAACCCTGTTAAGGGTGAGGACTCACTGTCCAAAAGCTCACTGCTTCAATGGTGAAGGCTACAACCTTCTATAGAAAATATATGAACTATATCTGATGATGAACTATAGAGTAGACCTGCTATCTTGATTAGTTCCAATGTAATGTAATCTTCCACTACTTCTTCACATAGATCCTTGATGAATGAAACATAACTGATATTGTGCTCTGTACTTTTTCTATCTCTTTTCTTATCATTCACACTTAGCATTCATAAATGAACTACTATAAGTATCTTCCTAAAAGTATAAGGTCACAATAGCTATGGGAAACACTTCACCAACTTACTTATCAGCTTAACTAAGCATGCAATCAGGATTAAGATTGCACAACATGAACTAAATAGACGTGATGCTTTATTGAGTTAGCTCCACCAAATTATCTCAAACAACACAATCCAGATGAAACATGACAAGCATTCTTCAACAAACATGGTTAAATCATAAATAATCATGAATATAAACACGCGTATCCTGAAGATAGGTGAAACTAAAGAACCAATGCTAATACATCAGCTCTATACAGATAAACTCTAGAAACTGTAAATGCCACTAACAAAATTACACAACTCAACTGAAACTTCATATTTGAGTCTACGTGTATGAACAAAGCATCCAAAGCATGTCAAAAACATGAATATAACCGTGCAAGGCTTAATAACATCATTCTGATAAGTACATATAGAACATTGTTGTATATTATATGTTGTCAACAATGACAAACATACAATCAACTAGCTGCCAGAAGTAAATCTCCAACAATAACTTCTTCAATTCTTCTTTTACTAGTAGAGCTATTTGGGGATGAATTTTTCTTAGCTTCTATTTTATTGGCTTCATGCCTAGCTTTAGAGGGAGGTGGTGAAGAACTAACTCAGGGTTCAGGCCAGGCATGTCAGCACAGGACTAGGAAAAATTGATCTAGCGCTCAAGGTAGAATCTGAAAAATGCATCCTTCTCTTCTTGTGAGAGTGATGCTGTAAAATGTATGATCTTGGGGTTGTTTGGTGTGCCTATGTTGATTTCCTTGGTCATTTCAATAATCAATGCCGACTTCTCCTTTGGAGGGGGTATTTCTAGTCTTCCATCCTTGGGTGCCTCAGAGAGGTTTTCACCCTCGGATACATCCTTTTTTTTTAATTTTTCATGGTCAGCTGACACCTTTCAGTTTTCACCAGAGGACCTATTCTTTTTATTTTTTTATTTTTTTATTTTATCATTTTCAATTTTGCATCTAGAAGATGAAGTTGACTACCCTAAATATATTGTAGCAACAAGGTCAATGGAGAACGCTTTTTTGTATTCGTCAGATGGCATGCCCTCTTGGAGCTCAAAGAATTCCGCTATTGCTTCATCATTTTTTAAGCAATCCAAGCTTGGTGATCCTTGCTTGTCCCAATCAATAAGCTCAGGGTAGACTAGGGGATGTCATCGTCAGTGGTGCATATGTTTTCAAGGTTAGAGGTAAAGACAAAGAGGTAAAGACGAAGATGTAGAGACTTCGTGCGCTGAAGGTTCAAGACTGGGATCCTAGAAAATTCTAGACCAAGGATCAGGATGGGTTACCGGAGTGGGAATTGTGTTAACATGTTTGTCTACTGTAGGAAGGTCTATAGGGTCAGGAAAGAAATGGTCAAGCTCATAATATTTGGAGGAATATAATGTCCATTCCCACTCATTGGAATCAGTAGTGTACTCAGAACGAGGAACCTCAGATGCCTTTTCATCATTTTGAACCTCCACATTTTCACATGAGGCCATTTTGGCACTTAAAGAGCTAATTCGTAATGGTTTGAATCCAATGCCCAGATGAAGGGGATGGCCCTTTGCAGCGAGGGGTTCAATAATCCCTTGTTTGTGTACTCCAATACCACTATGGCCTTCATATTTTTTTTTCTAAATGAGTGTGAACCCGGGCTTGTATCTTTCAACAGGTATCTCAGTGGGCTCCTATTCTTGTTTTGTTGGTTTTGGAAAATCCAGCTGGATGCATTTTCATATACATGTTCTTCAAGAAAACCTATCAACAGAGTGAATGTAGGTGAGGGCATAACCTTCATGGTAGTTTTGGGTGGTTGTGCTTGCAATAACTTTGGTTTTCCATAAGACTTCAGGAAGAGAGGAAGCTTCCCAATATGAAAATCTTGTGTCGTGGTATACTCTCCACACCCTTTATCTTTAATCTTCATATTTCCTTTGACCATTTTTTCAAGGGTGGATGCATCAACATATTTGGAGGAATTGGATGGAGTAGCCTCACTGTTGGTATGCACTTGTTGTGTGGGCCCTTCTCTTAGATTGGCACAAAATTAGAAATGGTTAGGATCACCTGGGACAATGATCTCAGCTCCATTGTGAAATAATTTTAGACATTGATGGTATGTAGATGGAACCTCCTTCATGGCATGGATCCATGGGCATCCTAAGATCATTTTATAGGGCAAGTCTAGATCCAGGACTTGCAGAAAAGTATTTTCAGTAACTGGACCAATTCATATGGGCAGGATGATGACTCCTTTAGAAGGACATTAAGCATCATCATACACCTTTATTGTGATTCTCCTGGAAGGAGCAATGTCACTCGCATTGTAACCAAGATCAAGAATGACCTTCAAAGTGTAGATGTTAAGTCCTGCTCCACCATCTATCATGACTCACTGGACTTTGGCATTATGGACAAAGACTTCCAGATGGAGAGGGTCATTATGGCCAAGCTGGTCATGTGGAACATCATCTTTGAAAAATATGACATGCTAGGACATAGAGAAGTACCTCATCATGGCTTGAAACTAGTTAGTGTCAATGTCATTCGGAACAGTGGACTCTTTCAAAGCTTTGTCAAGGAATTCCTTGTGTTGGGGTGATGAGCGAAGCAAATAAAGGATTGATATCAAGGTAAGGGACTTACCCAATTGGTAAACAAGGTTGTAATCTAAAGGTACCTTGGGTTTGGATGGTGCGCTAGGCACAGTAATCTTGGTATGATGGGTAGAAACTATGCATTGAGGGTTACTATCTCAGAAGGTCAGAGTGGACACACATGAATCGGCCTTAGAGAAACAATTGATGGTATAGTCATGGCTGGTCTGAGTATAATTAACATTGTTCTTGGAATTTGAATTCGACGTATAGGAATTCCCCTTTTCATGATCAACCAAGGGTTTTGTGAAAATAGTATGGTCAGTATTGGAAGATCCTGCCATGGGTTCAACTTCATTCACACCTTGATCAATAAGGTCTTGGAATTTATGTTTTAATTGGTAGCAGGAATTGGTTTTGTGTCCCTTTGTCTGATGATAATCACAATATTTTTTGTCATCCCACCAAGGGGGTTTCACTGATGGAGGATAATAGATATCGGGTAATTTAATGTAATTGTTTTGCAATAATTCTTGCAAGACCAAATGGAGTGGTTCACCCAATGGAGTGAACTATCTTTGTGGTCCATCTCCATTTCTTGGCGGTCGACACTGCTGATTTTGTTGCGTGTTATCATTCATTTATGCTTGAGGTTGTGTTGGAGCTGGTGCTGGAGGCAATGCTTGAGTCTTTGTTTGCGTATTGGTAACAATAGGTCCTTTGAGACTCACTTTCTATTGCATCATGTTAAATGCCTATGCATCAACAATGCCATCATTTGTGACATTTTTATTCTGAGACCAAAATTTTGGCTTGTCACTTCAAGTGCTTGCATTCTGATTGTCCTTGTTCATTTTTAATACTCCTTGTTCAATAAGAGCATCTTCAATGTCAATCCCTTTTTTCATGAGACTTTGGATGGTACTTGGTCATTTGATTTTGAGCTCGTACATCATCTCTGGTACTAGATTTTGGATAAATAATCATATTTGTTGTCCTTCTAGCACATCAAAAGGGCATTGACTCACAAAATTCATCCATCGCAATAGGAAGGTCATAAAATTTTATCAAACCTTTTGTTTGGTTATGCATAAGTCAGTCAGCATAAACTCACTTGATGTGTTGAATGCAAAATGAGAGATGATTTTGTTGGCTAATTATTTACAAGATCTGATATTGCTGGGTAATTTAGAGTACCACTTCATTGCGTTATGCCCTGCATACCCGTCCCTACATTTTGTGTGCAAAATGTTGGGTCCCCCTTTTTCACTTTTGGCTCTACCTTGTTTTCTTTGCCTTTGTTTCTTTTGTTTTTATTCTCCAGATTTTCTTTCCCATGGTGCTTGTTTTGTTTTTGTTTTTGTCATTTGTGTCTTCAGGACCCAGTCTCGTAGTTGGTTGCTTCCTTTCTAGAAGCCAGATTCTGGACACCAAAATTCTCTGCCATGATGTCTTCTTCTCATAAGAAGACATCGTTGTTTGGAATCCTCAGGCCCAGAGTTCGGAGGTTCGTGTGTTCTGAAGTTTGTAGAGAGAAGGTAACTTGCTTTTTACCTCAGGTATTATTAAGATTTACCTGTCATTTTCATAGTTACTACGATTAAAAACACTTAGAGTTTTCAGAGCGATTCATTGGCGATTTGAATGAGAATTGAGTGCAAGTTTCTCTAAGATTAGTGGGTAATGATGAATTGATCTTTGGTAGCTGTTCTTGGAATTAGAGGTCAAAGCTATTGCAGAGCGGTTTTGGTGCTTCTTTCCTTCACCGTTCTTCGAATTCCAGGTTGGTGTTTCTGGTTCTTTCCTTCGCTCTCTATTTTTGTTTCGTGTTGGTTCATTTTATTTTTGTTTCTATTCATTTTGGCTTTGCTTTGTTTTGTTTCTGTCTTTGCATTTCTTGCAGTTTGGTCTGCCACCCATTGGTGGGTCAGCTCTGCCAGAGGGTTGTCTACCCTCTGTGCAGCTATAGGATAGTGTAGATTTATGTACATTCTGCATTTTGTTTTAGGGTAGTTTCTTTGCATTCCATTTTTGTTGTATATTGTTGTAGATGATGTATATTTTATGTATCTTGTGTGTATATTCTTCATCCCTCGGCCCTCCTATACCTTTTTTGTGTATATTATGTATATATGTGTTGTTTATTTCCCTCAAAGTGTCAATTTCTTTATGCTCTATCATGAATCTCAACCCGAGAGGACAGAGCTCATCGAGATGGAGTTGCTATGGTTCAAACTTGGCACATTTTTGGTTTGAACCATGGTGGATTTCTCTCTCCTCTATCTAGTCGCATTAATGGCGGGATTAATTTCCCATGTATGGTATTTAAAATGCATCCAATCTGGCATTCAATTTCGCCCCGTGTTGGCCCACTTGTCCTAATCAATGCCATAACTATCTTTACTCTGCCTGCTATTTTCCCATGTACCAATGCACATGGAATAGAGTATGGCTTGTTTCCAGTCACCTTGGCAACAGCTAGTTTGTCCAGACTACGGACTCCCAGTAAGATCTTGTCTTCTTCTTTTCCTTGTCACCGTGTTAGCACACTCCGAAATGCTTAAGCCATGTTCATTTTTAGATACTCCAAAACTTTTGATGTAGGTGCTAACATTTTATTGACAGGTGCGGGCTGGTGGAGAATCTCCCAGAGTTTTAATTCATATTTATATGTGTCCTGATGGTTTTCCAGTCTTGTAGGTCGTTGATAAGTTAATTCAAAATGTCTAAAGATTTTGCACCTCCTGATAGCTCAGAACTACCAACTACCTCCACCAAGGCAGCCATAAAATTGAAGATTGAAAGGATGTTGGCAAAGCTACCTCTGAACTCTAAATATCCAAAAGATGGAGGTGTTGCGAGGTCCAAGATAGACTCCAAAGCTCATGAAATAACAGATCTAGACCCCAGGAGTTTGGCTGAATTACAGGGTCTAATCCAGACCACTTACAGGTTAAAGGAATAGGGGATAAAATAGCCACTTACCTAGCTGCCTCTAGCATTATCAAGGCCACAAAATTTCCATGCGTAGTGCAAGAACCTGAGCATATAAGGCAGCTGGCGGTGCTGTATAATCCAGCCACTTGCTCAATCTTGCTTCCATATCCCCAGCCGCTGCAATATACCACCACAATCATCACATTGGATGCCCCCACCTTTGCTTCTAGGTTGGGAATTCTACAGTTCAAAGGGTCGGTAGTAATCACTAGGGCTAGCTCACTAAAGGAATTTGGTGAGGCTGAGATCATTTCCCAGCAACAGCTCAATAATCATTGGTTGAAGTCTCTAAAGCGAGACTATTAAAGGATGAAATTGGAAATTCCCTACAGGGATTTCAAGGATCCCATTCAAGTGGGCATAATATTTTTGTGCAGAATCTTCGGATGGCTCCATGCCCAGGAATTCTCAGCGTGGATGTATTATTTCTTATATTGCATAACAACGCAAAATAGGACTTTCAACTGGGCGGCAATTATATCAAATCATGTAGATACACAGATGAAGACCGTCACCCTGGAATTCACAATTCTATATGAATTCATATGTGTTGTGGGCATTGGAATAGAAAAGGCGAGCTTTTCAATGCCTAGGAATAGTTGGAGAGCTCAGGAATGGTCTGGGACAGGTTACGCCTTGGGACCATTATTCCCAATTGCAGTGGGAGATAAGCTTCCATAATTTCTATTGGGTAAATGACGCCTTCATTTACCACAACATTCTTACACTTACCCAAGATTCCAAGTACCACCTGTCATAGGTGGAAATGACACTGGTCAATTCTTATGGCCAATATTTTATTCAATTCAGGCACCATACATACATCAGCGCGATAGGCTTCAACAGGAAGCCCTACCTCCTTCCCCAGTATTATGGTGATAGGATTATTCTTTTGGAATTTTGCAGGCAGATGATGGATCTGCACACCTTCTTCACATTGAAGAAGGTCATCAATGTTCCATTCCCCTTTTCTTGTAGTGATTACACATGCAGCCTCACCGCAGCTCAAGAGGTAGATAATGAGTTAAAAGGATTGGGGCTGGTTGGATTCAACCATGCTCGAAAGAATTATGATCCTCGTGGAAAGATTTCCACCACACTACCTAGGGTGTCCCCCCCGTACAAAGAGAAAATTAAATACTTCTGGGTGGATTGCTAGGATAGCTTTGATCTCAGGGCCTGAAAACATAGAAGAATGAGAAAAGGGCTCATGGAGGCACTAGAACTTTAGACTTTCCTGAAGGGTTTCAATGACGGCGGGCCGCTAGAAGATCCAGCGTACAAGGGATAGGGGTTAGATAAATTAGACCTCCCTCCAGTGGATTGGGCCACTCCAAAGAATTTGATGATTGATGGGGTATGCCACCCCATCCTGGAAGCAAGTCACAAGTATTTTTCTTGAGTGTGCTCCAAGAGCACCCGCAAGAAAGTAGCAGTCAAGAAGACAATTCCTTCTTCAATCAGCGCCGGACCTTCTTCATTTGTCGCACCCGCTGAAGCAAGTGTGAGAAAAGGAAAATAAAAAGAGGGAGTCTCAGTGCCCAAGGCATCCCCTCAAATTCCCACACTTCTAATGGCAAAGCTACATGATCAAATGGAGGTGGCAAAATTGGCCAGTCAACAAATCAGAATGAAGGTGGCTACCAGTCTCCCAATCACCCCAATGACATCTTCTTGCTCAACGGGACCCTCTTTGTTGGAAGCAATGATGAATAGGTATACTTTTACTGAGGAAGAGTCTTCCAACATTCTAGACACTGGGGCTTCTCTAACCAGGAAAAATAAAATAGCTATGACCCCCACACCAAGCATCATCCTTGTTATGCCCGAGAAGCCCTCGGTGGATGTAAGTTTGGATTCTCCCAAACTTGAGGATATCTCAGACTCCTCTCTACCACATGATGATTTTGATGACACCTTCTCAGCGGAGGAGCTTTTGAAGATCCGACAGGGTGTCAATACTACAGTGAAAGAAATCGAGGCTCAAGAGGAAGAGGCCCTTGCGGAAGAAGAACTCCCCATGGAAAAGGACATATCAAAGCAAGAGGCTTGGGAGGAAAATAATGAGCCTAAATAGGAAGGGTTACCAGTCTAGGGGACCATAGATTTTCGAAGGTAGCCTATAGACAAGCCCCTGATGGAAGGAGAACCCAGACCCTAGGGAACAACCGTACCTCTGACCATCACACTGTAACCACCTAAATTTGGTCTGTTCCAACTATGGACCCTATTTTCCCTAAGTGTGATCATACCCTTGATTATGTCCAAATGACCCTGGTACTGCTTGGCATAATTTTTCAAATAAATTTAATATCCTAGGTGTTTTTTATCACTGATTTATATTAACTATTATAGCCATACAATTCAAATCAATTTCGACCAATCAAATCAAAATCAAATATGGCTATAGTATTTAATTATAAAGGAATTAAATAAATCCCTAAATCAAATACCCACTTGCAAAGTAACCCATTCCCCTAGCCTATTTCATTTAATTAAAATGGCTATAGTCCCCTAATTATTAAAAAGCAATTTCATTGTTTAAATAATTAATTCCTATATTTCTAAATGAATTAAATAAGTTTATTTCATTTATTAATATTCCCTCAAACCCCAACCTAACCTATCTCAACCACTTCTACCCTAGGTTCTAACCCTTCTCAACCCATTCACCCATGCAAATCTAATCCTAATCCTAAATTCTTCTCTAACCCACCTCCTAATGTTGTCACATTCCATTACGGAATACTTAGCAACTCAACCCACTTGAGAAAGTCCACTTTCTCAAGCTTGACCTCCTTAAGGTCCACTTTCTCAAGCTATCCTCTTACATCCTCCCTTGCCTCTTTAAGGCTTTCATTAATGCCTTATTAATGAAGATGCCTTAAGCCTATGTCTCTCCCATGCCTTATTAATGCCTCGGACATTAATGGCTCTTACATCTTCATTTATGAGTCTTCTAATTCATAAATGAACCTTGTCCCCCCTCTCTCTCTCTCCCATTCTTCTATAAATAGAAGCCTATTTTGAGAGCAAATAAGCCTTCACATTAGATCAAAATTACATTTTTATGCTGTTGAATTCATCTTAGAATCATATTCCACTCTTTAGTCCATGCTTTTACATTGTTTTAGTTTCATCTTTTAAAGCTAGAATGCATGCTTTTTCATCTTTTTAGCTTAAATTTGAATTAAATCCTTCATGCTAGAATAGTATTGGTCACTGATTTGTAGCATATTCTGAGGGCTAATATGCAACTAATCATACTCTTTCTAGTTAGAAGGCAATAGGCCGATATTAGTAGTTTAGAACATTTTATCTAACCATTTGAACTAATGCAATGACCTTTTGAGTGTTTGTGTTGTTTTCAATAGGTACCCATTTACACACACATTTATGGCACCCACTGTGGGGTGGATTTTCAATTTAGCCTCATTTTTAACACATATTTTGACAATTTGCAGGCTCAGAAATCAGTCACAGAATTGCATTTAATCTTGCAGGCTCGCATCCCGGATACACCCTCGCATCGCGTAAATTTTGGATCGCGTCCGGGATTTCCTGGATCATATTTGGTTTTGGATCGTATTCAGTTGGCAAGGGCTCATATCTAGGGAATAGGCTCGCATCTAGGATACTGTATCACATTTAGAGGATTTAGGCTTATATTTGGTTAAAAGGGTTGTTTACTTTATTTTGCTTAATCCTAACAAGTTTGACAAGTTGTGCTTTCTGTATTTTGCAGCTTAACAAGTGTTTGCAGGTACTTTTTGGTGGTTTTCATGGAGTCGAATTAAAAGGATACTAATGTGGTTTTTATAGGTTACCAAACCCCCTCCATCTTGACTTCTATTTATCTGCTTTTCGAACACTTAAAAACCATTTCTTCATACTTGCTAAAAGCAACTAGATATTATGATCTTTTCCTCTTGAGGAAAATCAGAAAGTCGGATGTTGTTTTATCATTTGTGATGAAATTGGGGGTAACTGAACAAGCAAACAAACCATTTAATTCATTTTGGATAGAAGTTGAACAAAACAAAGCACTAAATTATGTGGGTTAATTGAACAAGTTCAATCATTTAATTGTTTTTGGAAATCAGTAATTGAACAACTCAAACTAATTAAATCATTGATGTAATTGAACAAATTTCCCTTTTTCAAAGCTTTCTATTTTCTTTAAAATAGGTATCATTAAAACAAGGTCAACATAGCTTGGGGGAAAGAACATTGTTTATAGTGTTTGAGGAGAAAACGACATGGACTAGGAGAGTATGCTCTTCTTCTTTTGAAGAATAAAAAATCTAGAACTCCTAAGCTCGCCAATCCTAGTTACCAATCTTTTTAACAGTAGAGGGCTTGTCGGTTGAGGAAAAAATCTCCCGGGAATGACCCAAGTGAGGACAGGTCTTAAGCTGACTCTTCCAACTCACTATAAATAGTTTCTTCCTTGTAGGCCAAAGCCTTGGAAGATGGAACTGGTTTTGTTCTTGGAATTTTGACATCATTCCTTGAACATATCAGGGTATATATAGAGCGGAGCCGCTTGAATCTTGCTTGTGAGACTATATATATTCAGGTACTCATAGGGCTATACACCTCAATTTTTCCTTGTGCAATTCTATGGGGGACAGTTTCAAATGGATTGCCCAATAATGTACAACACATTCAACTGAAAGAATTCCTGATTCATCCCCGAAAGGGTGATAATCTTTGTGCAAGGCAAAAATTAATTACCCCAAGACACTCGTCATATCGTGCCCTCACTTGCGTTTGGAGTCGGCTAATAAAGAATCATGACTGGAGCCATTACGTGCTTGGTGATGGCTGTATTCTGATTAGCATTTGAGTGTGTACCTAAGTCAACAAGCAAAGATTTTCATCCTCCACCTAGAGAATAGGAAAAGATGTGTGTTTGATTCATCCCTTTTAACAATGCAAAACTATTTGATGTGTCAAAAAGATCACTAAAAAGATAAGCTCCTCACAAAAATCAATAAATACTCTTTGGACGCCATTTGTCCATTTCCTTTCGACAAAAGTATCACTATGGTCCCATTTCCTCCTAATGTGGCAAGACCAAAATATGACAAGTACACAGGGGAAACCGATCCACATGACCATGTGAGAGAATTTTGTGCTCTTAGCATTAAGTACATGGTGCAGAGCACCCTAGGGTTTTAGCTTCGAAACCCTAGCTGTTTAGCAAATGGTGGTCTGGGAGCAGATCATAGTTAGTAGTCAGCTATCTTCCTAAACCCTAACAGCTCGTAACTCCTAGCACGAGGGTGGTTAAACAAACAAACCGGTTACATCATGTATCACACAGTCGCAAGCCAAACGGCAGACAGATCTAAGTGTTGCGGGAGCGCGATAATTATGTCTATCGCACAGTCACAGGCAATTAGTAGTTAAGCAGAAATAGTGTGCGATAATGCGAAGACAATGTATCACATGCTCGCGAGTTGATGGACGGTTATTGTAAAACTAGTGTGACAACGCGACAATAGCTCATCGCACAGTCGGTGGTCTATCGACGGTCAACTTGAAATGGGTGCGACAATGCGATGACCGTGTATCGCGAAGTCACCGGGTACTCAGCAGTTAAGGGAACACAGTGGTGAGAGTGCGATGATGATGCATCACTCAGTCGTAGAGTGATCGTCAGCTCAGTTCAAGGCATTGTAAGTGTGCGACTATAATGCATCGCACACTCGCAGAGTAATCGTCAGCTAGGTAACAAGCATTGCGAGCGCACAACGATGATGAATCACCCACTCGCAGAACAATAGGTAGCTCATCTAGAAGTGTTGTAAGCGCGTGACAACAGGGTATCGCAAGGTTGCAGAGCAACAGACAATTAAGTTATGAGTGCGTGAGTGCGTGATAACAATGTATCGCGTACTCGCAGGGCAATCGGTAGCTAAGGTATAAGTGATGCGAGCGCACAACAACAAGGCATCGCAGACTCGCAGGGTAATCGTCAGCTCATCTTGAAGCGGTACAAGAGCATGAAAAACATGCATCGCATACTCGCAGGGAAAATGGAAGCTCGGGTGTAAGTGCTGCGAGTGTGCGATGACAAGGAATCGCAAGGTCGCAGACTAAAGAATGCATAGTTGTTATGACTCACGACTATGCGATTAAACATCTAGAGTAAGGTAAATGCCTGATTGAGCTGAGAAAGAGTTGAAAAGTCAGATACAAAAAAAGAAAAGAGAGAATGCCACGGAGGAAAATGTTGTCCATGTCAACAACCATGTAGAGAATGAGAATGATGATAGTTGCAGGAGGAAGATGAAGAGCCGAGGTAGTTAGAATCCTCAGGCGGCTAGGTAACCTAAAAACGGTTACAAATCAAGAAGAGGCCGAATATATAACAGAGGAAGAAAATTTGTAGCGGGTTGTTGTTGAAGAACTGGAATTGTGAAGGCTAGCAGAAGAAGTTTTCTGTGTGTGTGAATTGTAACTTTCTAATTTTCAATAAAGAAGAGTTTTGGTGTGTTCTATGTAGATTTGTGTTGTGTGCAGATTTCTGTAGAGTAGGATTTTGAATTCAATTAAGCCTCATGGATGCTTTTTGACTCTGATAATCCATCCTATGGAGTGTGATTGTCAAGAAGCATCCCTCATGTATTTGTATTCTTTTTTTGTGTCTGTGACTGAGAAGTGGCTAGTCAGAATGGTAGACAAGTCCTAGGCAAGCTTAATGGTCCGGCTAGAGAACTTGTAGGAGAGAGAGATAGAAGGAGAAGGCGCATGACTGACTGTATTCAGTCATGAAGAGAAAGATAAGGTGAAGAGTGAGACATTTCGGTGGGTAGGAAACCTAAGGGAGAGGGAGTATAGAAATCCTTCTAGTTAGGGTCTGTGAGTAACCCTAAGAGACTCAAGTGTGATTCTAGAGGATCCTGAAGTGAATAGGATCCAAGGTAAGATTCCTAAAAGAGAGTAGGAGTCTAGGGGCAAGGTGACCTCCCCAATAGATTGGTATCAGAGCTCAGTTAAATATTTGTGTTTGAAAGTTGTAGATGTTTCAAAGTACTAAGGAATCAGTAGGAGAATTAGCCATGGTGACAAATGTTGAGCTGGCTAAAGAGGTGAATGAGTAGAAGGAGAGAAATAGACTCCTTGAGGAAACTCTAGAGTTAATGAGAAAACAACTAGAGGATATTGCTAATAAAGTGACTGGAGAAGCACAGAGTTCCAATAAAGGAAAAGTTGTTGTAGAGGAGGATGTTATACCAGAACCAGAACCTCCTATACCAGAAGAACCATTGTTGAAGGCTATCAAGGCACTAGGTGGAAAGGCATTGGACGGAGTACCAGTACTTTCTGGAAAAATCAATTCTAAACTGGTAATGGAATGGATTGAAGGAATGAAGAATCATTTTGATTGTGAAGGAGTGACTGAAGCACAGAAAGTGAAATTTTCTAAGTCTAGATTGAGAGGAGCAGCCTTAACTTGGTGGAAATTCATCCAAGAAGAAAGAGAAAGAGAAGGTAAAAA
>MU217158.1:346337-360589 GCA_018584345.1 Thuja plicata | reverse complement strand
CTGAAAGTTTGTAATTCCACATTTGTGGAGATAATAAGAAGCCCATTTTCTGTTCTTGCAAATTGTTGTTGTTTCTCTATTTCTGTTATGTGTTTGTGGCATTAAGGGGAGCACCCTTCATCAAGTTCCCACATAATGGAATAGAGGTGACAATTCCTACAGATGCCAACTACACGTGCAACAATATCAAGGCAGGTAGCATGATCCCACAAAACAAGGAGGCTATGGATGCAATTACTCCTGAAACTACGAAAGACAAAGTCATGAAGGGCTTTAGCAAAACTTTGAAACTTCAATAAATAGGTATGGGAGAATACAAGTTGGACTTGACTCCCTCACTGACAGAGCTTCCAGTATCACCAAGATCCTATGGAAAACCATCATCAACATTCACACCTCTCATAGTCCAGGAACCAAAAGTACACAAGGCTACTAGTATGATAAATGCATCCATGTCTTCTTCAGATAACACAAAAGAACATGAAGTCTTGAATTGGCTTTACAAAGGAGAACCAGTGGACTCTAAGGTCAAAAAATGTAAAGATATCACTAGAACAGTATGGAAAGGGATATGATTTCCTCAAACAAATGGGATACAAAGGAAAAGGGCCTCTAAATGACATAGGACGAGGGATCATTGAACCCATACCCATGGAGTTCCACCTCAACAAAGATAAAACAAGACTGGGCTTTAATACTCAATTCAACAAACCTACTTCAAAGCAAAGTCCACCTTCTGAAACAGGGAGTGATAAAATAGATGAGATAATATTGGAACCATGGCCTTATGAGAGATTACTACATATTGGTATAGAGAATCCTGAATATCAAGGAGAATGTTATGTACCTAGCTTTGAGGTACCATAGGATCTTTACACTCCTTTGATAGCACAACCTCCCATTCAAGAGGTAGGAGATACCATAGCTACAATCACTCAAGAAGAACCCCTACAATAGAATTTACATCCTAACTGGGGGCAATTGGTCACCATTACACATGTTTTCGATCTACCTCACTTTGATTTACAAGAAGCTAATCAAGTCCATCAAATAAACATTGCTGAATATTTGAACAGATATGATGATGATGTCACAGACTCTCATGACTATGAGTATGATCGGTTATCTATTGCCTCTGAAGAAATTGGGATAGACACAATTCACATGTTTGCAGCTTCCATCGCTCCTAGTAGACAACCTAACATTCCTTGCAATAACACTGATCCTCCTGAAGTAGAAGAAGAGTTCCTTCCTCCCATCATTGA
This sequence comes from Thuja plicata, assembly GCA_018584345.1. Lineage (NCBI taxonomy): Eukaryota > Viridiplantae > Streptophyta > Pinopsida > Cupressales > Cupressaceae > Thuja > Thuja plicata. The sequence goes on along the minus strand of MU217158.1, from coordinate 359,324 downwards.
TGGAGACACTGGTGAATACATAACTCTATGAGAATTTCATAGGCTACAAGCAAGAAGCCTCCTTTTACAAAGAGATGATGATGAGTTATCTACTGACGAGTCACTAGAGTTTGACCCATATATAACTAACAATGACCCTTTTAACAAAAATATCTCTCTTATTGATCTAAACATCAAAGATATTAACTTAACAAACCGTGTCATGTCGGTTAACAGTTTTGATGCTAACACAATGTTGTCTTTCCTAGAATCTGACTCCTTAAAATTGGTACTTCTAGACCTAATTGATTGGACTGAAACAGATCCTACACCTATGCTCAACTTTTCCAATGACCACTCCCTAGCTTGTTATCTTAAAGCTTGTGAACCTTACCCTTCTTCCACCAATGCAAGGAGTGAGAACATGTCACAGGAGGATATCAAGTTTCTTAGTCACAAACTGAAAAATAAAAAGAAAAAGTGGATTGATGGTGAAAACCACTCTGTGGAAGTATCAGATCCCAAAATAATAAAGAAAAAAGACGTATCTAATGGTGAAAACCTCTCAGAGGTGCCAAAGGATGAGACTATTGATATCCTCCCTAAACACTTTCAAGAAAGATCTTTGGTATTAATTGAACCAACATAGCCAGTGAGCTTGGGCACTATTGAAGATTCTCAGATAGTTCACCTAGCACAATCCCTCTCAGAAGAAGAGAAGGTACAATTTATAGAATTCCTAAAGGAGAAAAAGATCAACTTTGCATGGTCTTACACTGATATGCTAGGGCTAGATCCCAATCTCATTATGCACCACTTATCTATAGCTCTTGGGATTAAGCCTATGAAACAAAAAATCAGAAAAATGCATCCTCATGTTGCATTGTTGGTAAAAGAAGAATTGGAAAAGTTGTTAAAAGCTGGATTCATTCGAGTCATCACCTATGTAGCATGGATATCCAATGTGGTCCCTGTTTCTAAATCTGATAAATCTATTAGGATCTGCATGGACTTCAGAGACGTCAACAAAGCATGTCCGAAAGATGATTTCCCTCTACCAAATATTGGCATGATCATAGACCTTATAGCTGGCTACCGGATGTATACCTTAATGGATGGATTCTTAGACTATAATAAAATCAAGATCACCCCTGAGGACCAAGAGAAAACTACATTCACATGTGCATGGGGCACATTTTGCTAGAACGTCATGCCATTTGGGCTAAAGAATGCCGGAGCAACATATCAAAGAGCTATGACAACAATATTCCATGACATGATGCACAAAAACATGGAGGACTATGTCGATGAGACACTGGCTAAATCCAAAGAAAGAGGTACTCATATTGCTGATTTAGGAAAGATATTGGATCGAATGGAACAGTTCCAACTCAGGCTCAATCCAAAGAAATGTGCCTTCGGGGTCCAATCTAGCAAGCTCCTAGGATTCATAGTATCAGCAAAAGGAATCAAGGTAGATTCTGCAAAAGAAAAAACTATTCTAGAGATGACTCCTCCACATAATATTAGTCAAATGAGGACACTACAAGGGAGAATCTAGTCTATCAGGAGATTTATGTCCCAACTTTCTGATAAGGCACAACCCTTTACTAAGCTAGTACATAAAGGGGTTGCGTTCAACTAGGATGAACACTGTGAAGCCAATTTCAGAGAATTAAAGGGGTACCTAGCTGCTCCACCTATTCTTATGGCTCCTATTGATGGCAAGCCCTTACTCCTATACATTTCAGCTACAGCTACATCCCTAGGAATATTGCTAGCACAAGAAGACAAAACAAAGAAAGAGCGAGATATCAACTACATTAGCAGAACTTTAGTCTCTTATGAGTTCAATTATAGCATTATTGAGAAAGCATGCTTAGCAGTTGTCTTTGCATCACAAAAATTAAGACACTACATGCTCTCTCACACAGTCAAGATCATTGCTAAGATCGATCCTTTGAAGTATCTTTTAAGCAGAACAACATTAACAGGCCGCTTGGCAAAATGGGTCCTCATTCTAAGTGAGTTTGACATTGAGTATGTTGAACAAAGAGCTATCAAGGGATAGGTACTTCCAGATCAACTGGCTGATTCACCACTATAGGATGATGCACCATTGCTAATTGAATTTCCTGATGAAACAATCATGCATCTCACCGAACATCCATGGAAGATGTACTTTGACAGGTCATTTAATCAACAAGGATCTGGAGCCAGGGTTCTCTTCATTACTCCACAAGGATATAAAATTCCCAAATCTTACAAATTAATGTTTCCATGCACCAACAATATCTCAGAATATGAAGCGTTGGTCAATGGCCTCAAACTCACCATAGAATGGAAGATCATTGAGCTACACATATATGGTGACTCCCAACTACTTATCAATCAAGTCAATGGGGAATATCAAACAAGAGATGAAAAATTGATGCCCTACAAGAAACTAGTTGATGATTTAAAGAAATACTTTGTCTTCGTCACCTTCCAGCAGATACCAGGATCAGAGAATAAAGCTGGAGATGCTATGGCTACCTTGGCATCTGTGTTACAACTAGAGGAACATCAATTCCACTATGACTTCTTGGTGGAAGAAATATCCTATCCAGCCTTTGCCAATCCAAAATACCAATTAATTTGTGCCTTAAATACTTCAGATCAATCCCGATATGCCAATATCATTACCTACCTTTCTGACCAAACCATTCTCGCCAATCTATCTAGAAATGAGAAAAGATCTTTGATTAGGACAACATTGCATTATGTCCTCATAACTAACAACCTATATCGATGTAGTCTCGATGGTACATTTCTTTGATGTTTAGAACTCGAAGAGTTTGATCTAGCATTAAAAGACATCTACGAAGGTGTATGTGGATCACACTCAAACGACTTTTCATTGGCTAAGAAACTGCTCAGAGTAGGCTATTATTGGCCTACCATGGAAAAGGATGTTATTCAATTTTCAAAAGCATGTCTTAAATGCCAAACACATGCAAACCTCATCCATGCTCCTGCCAGAGAACTGATACTTTTCATAACACATTGGCCATTTCAGCAATGGGCCTTTGACTTGGTTGGACAAATATATCCCAACTCTTCGAATGGACACAAGTTCATCATTACAGCCACTGAGTATTTCAAAAAGTGGGTCGAGGCCATGCCACTCATCAAAGCCACTAGCAAACAGGTGGCTATGTTCATCCTGAACTACATTATTTGTAGATATGGGATACCCTCTTCAATTGTGACAGACAATGGAGGCCAATTTAAAAACCAAGACATTGATGACCTCTGTGAATAGTTTCACATTACTCAACATTTCTCTTTAGTCTATTATCCTCAAGGTAATGGATAGGCCGAGACATCAAACAAAAATATTCTCGAAATCCTACACAAAACTGTGAGCAAGTCTAGCAAAGACTGGCATTTACAATTGAATTCGACACTATGGGCCTACAGAACAAGAATCAGAACACCAACTAGAGCCATGCCATTTGCTCTATTCTATGGTGTTGAAGCAGTACTACCTATTAAGGTTGAAATTCCATCTTTGCAAATCTCTTTACAAGGACTGGTTACTGATGAATAGTACCGCATAGATAGGGTAAATTCTCTGGACTTCCTAGATGAGCACAGACAACAAGCGTTCGATCACCTCAAAGTGTACCATGAAATAATGTCCAAAGGTTACAACAAGAAGGTTAATCCATGCAAGTTTGAGGTGGGAGACCTTGTCCTGAAAGAGAATCCTAAGAACCAGCCTAACAGAGAGAAGAAAGGAAAGTTTGAACCTAACTGGCTGGGACCTTATGTTATCACTGCTACTTTTGGGACTAGAGCTTATCAATTAGCTATACCTGAGGGAGATGTTCTTCCAGATCCTATCAACACTCTACATTTGAAGTGATTCTATGCTTAATGTTTGGCTAGCAGAGCCTGTACAACAAAAAGTTCCTACAAAATACCAAAAACATTCAGAAAATTGATCCTGAAGAAATCAAAAAATAGTAGAAAAAGTCTTACAAAAAGGGTAACTTGTTGAAAACCTAGTAAACAAGCACCTTGATACTACAAAAACATTCAAAAAAAGAAAAAATAGCAAAAAAATTGAAAAAAGAGAAAAAGTGCCTTGATGGGCACCTGGTAAAATAGGCATCTTGGTAGCAAAAAGAAAGAAAAATATCTTGCCAAGTGGTGAAAACCTGGCCATCAGGCGTCACTTGTGTTCTGCACTCCATCTATCAATACACTACTAATACTAGGCCTTCATAATTTTTCCTGTGCTCATTCACTGACTTCATTTTCCTACAAAACTATCTTATCCTTGCTTGGGATTTGTCTTTCTTTACATCCTAGGAATAAATCATTCTGCACTGGGGGCATCTTTGTTGGTATGGTCAGTTGCAGTTGCTCGGTTGCTTTAGGTTGGTTTACCTCATAGACACAATGTTTCTCAATACATGCAAAACAATGTCACTTCCTTAAAACAAAGGTGTCTTTTGACGACATGGGACATGACATTTAAACATTCACTAGCATTCCTACAAGGTCGTATTGGATTGAAAACATGAATGGATTATCCTATCAAGGCACAGACATGGAACACCATATTCCTTGATTAATGAATCTTTACTGTGTTTGACATATGAATGAACGAAGTACTACTTAAACACACAGTTTGCTCATGGTTTGATTATGATTCTTTTATGTCCTGATGATGTTTTCAACTGGGGGCACCTAAGTAATTATGAATTTTATTTGATTGATTCTCAATTGATGATTTATTATGTCTTCTTAGTTACTCAATGACGTCTGCGCAAAGACCAAGAGTCGCAAGGATAGGGGGAATAATGTTTTCTTGATTTTCTGTGTATGGTGATTGTTTCAAATAATCCTATAAATTTCACCTAACTTGGATGTTTATGGTAAGAGCTAACACTATGGGTGGATAGCCGCATATATCTCGATCTTTGTTATGTGTAAACTACGGTGAGTTTGACACAGTTTCCTTTTCTATTTTCTAGATTCTCACTAAGGTATATGAATCATAATGTACCCAAGGATATGAATTTTCAAGGTCATTGCGGGTTCAATATCTTGCCTTAATCAGAATCTGGTATATTAAAAGGAAGGTGACTATTTTGTTATCCTAGTTTCTATGCCTTGATGCCTAAGTCTATTTCTGACATTTCAATAAAACATAGTATTCATACTTTCATAATATCAGTGGGTATTAGTGATGGTTGTACTATCAGGTGGTATCCATTCCAAAAGCACCCAATGATGATAAAAATGTTGCAATATTTGCTAAATCAGTGACAAGTCCTAAGAGTCTTCATATAGCTGTATTTAAAGATTGCCTGATGCATTTTGTCAACAGTACATAACAACATAACGAAATTTAAGCTCAAAACATGGTTTCTATCTTCTTCTACAAATATCAAGTTAATTACATCATTTATATTGCTGATATCATCCATAGCATACATTTTGCATTCATTTGGAAACACAAAACTAGAAAATTCAAAAATAAAGCATCCATAAATTGCATTTTTTACTTCTACATCCTAAGTGCATCCATACATTTTTGCATAACTAGAAAACCAAAGAAACATGCATTTACATTTTCACATAGATATCATTTGTTCATATCAGTAATATACTCATCACATCCACTTTATAAAAATGATGTTATTATCTATGAACTAATTCATCACGAGATCAAGATATCATCACATGTGCAACAAATATATTTACCACATCTATGGAAAGAAAAATGGATACTTTTACCACATGAAACATGTAAGAATCTAGAAACTACATCATAAACATGATACAAATCAAAGCATAAAGAGTATCAATAAGCATAAAGAGTATCACAAGGTAAAGTGTATCAGATAGTATACAGTGTATCAGTGCACATAAAGAGAATTAGTATGCCAAAAAGTGAATCAGATATATGTACGAATGAATGTGATGTACAAAAAGGGGATCTTAGCAGGATCCATATATACATGTATAATCTTAAAAGAAACAAAATGGTTCAAGCTATCAACTCTGGCCTACCCCCTCTCCCTGTTCAGGAGGAGGAGGAGGAGGTGGCATGGCCCCCTCTAACTGCTGAGCTATATGAGAAAAGGTAGGTGCTCTCTGACCCTCTGGGACTGCTGCATGATACAAGGCATAATAATATGTCACCCTCTATCCCTGATGGACTACTGTCTGGACCTATGTATCCCTCTTAGCTCTCAGCCGCTCAAGCTGTCTATCCATGTCTGCTAAAAGTGCATCAACAGTGGTAACCCTAGCCTCCAAGGCTGTGATCTAAGCTCTGAGCTGCTCTCTCTGTCTTCAATTAAGGGATATGATATGTAGGTGAGATTAGGAATCATTAATCAAATCAATAATTCAATATTCTCAAATATTCCTCAAAATCCACAATTAGATTATGAAATTATGAAAATCTCATAAATTGAAATTAGCTAATTAATTAATAAAAAATAATTAATTGTTGGAGAGTTAGGGAAAAGGGAATAAATAAAGTTTATTTATTTATTTAATTAGGACCTAGGGATAAACTATGAGTTATTCATCCCATGGGGGAAATCAGTAGATTATTGATCGAATTGAAGGTGTTGATGTCAAATTGGAATGATTTTGATAATATTTATAAATTTTAGGATCAATTCCAAGGGTTCTAGAATAGTTTAGCAAATCACAAGGCATCGATGAGCATTGACAATGCATCCGCATAATGATGATTGAAAATTATTGAAAAGTTCCAATGAACTTGGATGGCATCATAAGATTGAAATTGAAATGGGGAAACATCAATGGTCTTGGACAATGTTCATTAAATGATAATCATAAATAGTATTGACAAATATGAACAACACTATTGAATTGATATTGGTAGATTGATAGCGATAACAATGATGATCTTTGACAATGTTATCAAATGGCTGATTAAGGGGATACAAAGCATTGATCATCTTGGACAATGCTCCTAAAATGATGATAAGATTGATCAAATTGAATTAGGGTTTTCATCAATTAGTTTGAAATTGGGTTAATTAGACATCGATGATCTTGGAAAATGCCCTAGAATGGTCAAAATGAGTTCAGACAATTTTGTAAGTGATTAGGAATGGAATAGGATAGGTTTGAATCAATTTAGGAAGGTTTGGAATGGTTTAGGATTGAATAGGATCAAATAGAATTGAATAGGGTTGGTTTAGGGTTGATCGGAAATGATTAAGAAAATGATGGATTTGATAAAGAGAGTAGAATTGTTAGTAAATAATTGAACAATTTTGCAATATTCAATCATCGACGAAAGACACAATGTCACTATACAATAAAGATTATATGAGCAACATAGAGTAATAATTAGGTCACAAAACAACATTTCGATTGTAATGGTAAAAATGTTAAAATACGTAGACTAGTAGGCTCAAACAATTTTTAGGTGTCTACATATCCAAGCTGAAAAATGTAACCATTGGTAGATTTTCAGCCATCAATATCACCTCCCCTATCTATATATCCAACCAAATAAATTGAAGACTTGTAGCTGTAGTGAATTCCAAAGTAAATGGTTCCATGAATATATCACAAAATATTGTTGGCAGCTAACGAATGACATTCTTTCAGTTCCTCCATAAATCTAGATACCATATTGACTGCAAAACAATGTCAGGTCTAGAATGGGTTAGATAAACCAAGCAACAAACAATATTTCTATATAAAGTAGCATCTACCTTCTTGGAGCTACAATCCTTAGTAGGTTTAACTCTAGATTGGAAAGGAGTAGGGGTTGGCTTGCCTTTAAGCATTTTAATTTTTTCTAACAGATCCAAAGTATATTTTGTTTGAGAGATAAACAACCCATCATGAAGCTTGCAAATTTGCAAGCCAAGAAAATAACTTTGTTCACCCAAATCACTCAAAAAAACTGCCTCTTTGAGATATGATCTTATATCATAATTAACCCAATATTTGGTCCAATTATTTATTAATCATCTACATAAAATATAACAACAATAATTTTGTTTTGAACTTTCTTCACATAAATATTTTGATTTGATTTTCATTTTTTAAGCCCATGAAGCTATAAATACCTCTCAATCTTCTCATTCAATGCTCTTGGTGCTTGCTTAATTCCATAAAGTGACTTATTTAATCTGGAAACATGATTAGGATTTTTCTGGTCTACAAAACTTGGAGTTGATCCATGTATATTTCTTCATATATATCTCAATTTAAGAAAGCATTTTTTACATCCATTTGATGAACATGCCACCCGAGATTTTTAGCCAAAGAAATAATAATTCTAACTGTATTTATTTTAATGACAGGGGCAAATGTTTCTTCATAATCAACACCTTGTTTTTTATTACACCCTTTAGCATCTAATATATCCTTGATTTTTTCTATAGCACAATCTAATTTAAATTTTTTTTGTAAACCCATTTACAACCAATGACATTCTTACCTTTGGGGAGGGGCACAAGTTCCCAAGTTTTATTTTGTAACAATGCATTATATTCCTCTTTCATGGCTTGCTCCCATTATTTCTTCCATATAGCTTCCTCATATGGTTTTGGGTCATTTACTTGTAATAATTTGGCCATGGGAGCACTTACATTCCTTTCTTAGATCTTTGAGGCTTTCCTATATATTTCTTCAACACTCCTTATCTTTTCCCTAGCTGAAAAGTCATCTTCTTCATCATCACTACTTGAAGAAAATCATCGATCACAAGCATTAGCTGTTTCATTTTCAATAGTGTTAATAGTGCACATCTCATAATTATTAATGTGGTACTCATTTATTTCTAGAATATGAGAAGCATTTGTTGTTGTAGAGTGAGAAGAACTGGTTGTAATTTGTGAATGCTCATCAAACTTTACATCTCTCCTGACAAAGACCATATTTGTGGTCAAAGAATATAGCCTGTAATCCTTTGATTCTTCACTATAACCCATAAACAAACACTTATGACTCTTTGGTTCTATCTTTTTTATCTTTTCATCGGGAATGTGTTCTGAAGCAATACACCAAAATAATTTAAAATACCTAATGTGGGGCTTTATACCACTCTAAGCTTATTAAGGGGTGATATTTGTGAGGGCTTTTGTGGGGCTTCTATTCACAAATTATGTAGCTCAAGAAAAAACTTTTAAAATGAAACATACAATGAGTCATTTCTAAAAGACTTCTATTCATTCGTTCAACCACCTCATTTTGTTTGGGAGTATAAGGAACTATTATTTGCACCTTAATACCACAAGTTTCTCAAAATGACTCAAATGTAAAATTCTGATATTTTCCCCCATTATCAATCCTTAAGAATTTAATTAATTTCCCTCTTTGATTTTCAACTAATTCCTTCAATTTTTTAAAAAACTTTGAATACTTCATTTTTCCTGTCAAAAAAATAAATCCACACTCTCCTACTGTAATGACTAGCGTGGTTCTAATAAATCACTATGAATGAGTTGTAATGGATGATTATCTCTCCATATTTTACCTAAATGAAAAGGTTCTTGATGATGTTTCCCTGATACACAACCTTAACAAACACCTTCAGATGGTAAAAATTTAGGTTAATCCTCTAAACATATCCATTTAATGATATCTTGTAATTTTCTATAATTTATATGTCCAACAATAACATGCCATTTTTTGGATATATAATCAGTCTGTACAATAAAAGCATGAGAGCGTGCGTATTCATGAAGAACAAATCCCACAGATTTAAATTGATTGTCTTCTTGATCAACTCTACCAATATAAATTATATTGTTTAAGTCTTTTCTACCTTTAACAACAACTTGATCAACATTGATAAAAAAACTCATAACCATCTTGAACTATTTTACATACTGAGATAAGATTCACCCCTAATCCTTCAACCAGTAAAACATTTTTTCAAAGACTCATTTGTTACACTAAGAATATATGTTCCTAAAATTGGAAACTTCATTTTATTGCCAACAGTAATTTTTTTTATCATAATTCTTCCCCTCATAAAAATCAATAAACAAATATTTACCCCAAGTCATGTGAGATGATACCTCTGAATCGAGAATCCATTCTTTATTAAAATTTGAATCAAAGTATCCACCCTTAACACTATATTTACTTTGAGGCATAGAAATTATCTCCTCACTTTATTTCTCTTTCCTTTTTAGGGAGGTGGCTACAAAGATACATCTATCCTTCTTTCCATCCTTAAACCTTTCTTTCTTGGGCTTGTATTGCTGCCTTTCATTGTCCCTCTTCTTCAAAAAAAAAATTTCCATGTGATTCTCACCACCACAATACCTGAATATAATGGATTTTAATTCAAATTTTTTTTCTACACCATCATGTTTAGAGAAAAGGTGAGAACCTTCATTATTTTGAATTTTTTTTTTCTTTCCATCTTCTTAACAAATATTTATTAAATAAGTTGAAATTCTGCATCTTAAATTAACTTGAAAAATTGATAAAAACTTTTATGTGGAGTATTGGGATTTAGTTGAATAACCCTTTTTGTTGATTCCTTAAATACCTTGTATGGCTAGGGAAGCTTCCTTTCAACCATTGCAATTAACATAAAATCTTTTTTTTTGCATATTCTACTAAAGCATTAAGGATTCTCATCCTTCTTCTCTTTGAGCTTCAAGCTCAGGCAAGTGTACCTAAGGATTCACTTCTCAAAGGAATCAACAATAATGTATGTATTCTTAAATATAGATCATAAACATCTATGTTCTTCAATGGGAAATAAAATATTATTTAGCAATTTAAGGATTGATGATGATAATTGCTTAACCAGTATAGATCAATGCCTAATCCAGGGCAAAGAGTCAAATGAATATATAATCACATAAATATTCTAATAACAACACACCTAGAATCTAAATGAAACACCTTACAAATCATCTTCTCATTCCCATACCCAGACGTTAAATTCTCATGAAAGTCTTGAATCCCCTAAAACTACCCTTAAGAATTACCTTTTCCTTGAAAGAAACTTAAGAACAATCCCACAATTTACCTTGTAATAATTATATTAGATCTTTCCTTACAAATTTAATACACAATAATTAAAACATGAATACATGAAGAAAACATAGATATGCAAAAGGAATCCCACTGTATTTTATTAAAATTTCTTTGTTTCAATACATTCACAGTTAAAAAATTTGAAAAGTAGAAAAAAATCAGAAAAATGCTTCGCAGTTGTTAATTCACTATCCCAGACAATTACATCATACTTTATAATTATAGCATACACTAGCCATCTTGGAATCCTTGAAGAAACAGGATGCAACAAGCTTTGGATGGCTAGGAAAGAAAAAAGCACTAGGAAAAAAAAATAGTTGCAATCTTCATTCGGTTGAGGAGGGAAACTTGAGTAGCTCTTTTGCAATCATTCTGAATCTTTTACAATTGGTACCTTTTTCCACAGATATTCAAGGTAACTTCTGAAAGTTGTTATGATAAATATACAGGCTAACATCACTATTCTTTGTGATAATTACCCTCCTTGTGCTCAATAATTAGGTGTCAAGTATCATTCATTCTTCATCGATTGCCTCCAAGTCTATTGTTGCTTGTTTTTTCTTCTTGGGCTTGGTACTGCTATCCCACAGTGTAACCTCCTCTTCTAATGGCTAGTTGAAAATTTTGATGCCCTGCAACTTCTTTAGTTGTCTCTCCCACCTAGCATCAGTGATAGCCCTTATATCTACAACAAACTTGACAAATTTTGTTTCAACTTTAAACATTTCATCCATGACTTTGTTATACTTATCGAGTGAACCCACAATAGTGGATTACACTTTTTTGGAGGAAGGAATTTGCCTCAAATTTAGCACAAGGAAAATAAAAATCTCACTTTCGATCGGAATTGGGAAATACTTTTGATCGCAAGTGAATAACTTACGATCAAAAGTACCAAAAAGTGTTAATTTTGATCGTAAGTTACTTTCGACTGAAAGTATTAACTTACCTTTGGTTGAAAGTATTAATTTACTTTCGATCAAAACTAAGTTAGATTATTTGGTGGGGTTTTTAACCTGCCAAAACAGTCATTTTCATTGTTTCAGCTAGGTTGAAAGTAGCACATAGGGCTTCTATTTTAAAAACATCGCTTGAACAGGTATTCTATATTTATACTTGCATTTTTTTATTGTTTTTAATATATATAGTTGGTATAAATGTACATGTATATATGTGTGTATATATGCATGTATATGTGTGTATATATGTACATATATGTATATGCATGTATATATGCACATGTATATGTGTATATATGCATCATGTAGGTGTATATATATATATATATATTTATAAATGCATGTATATATAATATGTATATAATATATATGTATATATATATATATGGTACATGTACACATATACATGTATATATGTATATATATATGCATGTATATGCATGTATATATATGTACATGTGTGCATGTCATATATATATATATATATATATATATATATATATATATGTATGTACATGTGTATATGTACACATGTCATATGTACATGTATGTATGTACACATGTACATGTCATATGTATGTATGTACATGTATATATGTATATCATATACATGTATAAGCATGTATATACATACATGCATATGTATGCATGTATATATGTGTACATATATGAGTATGTCATATATACATGTAGATATGTATATGTATGTAATATGTATGTATGTATGTATGTATGTACATATATGTACATGTGTATGTATACATGTAGTTGTATATATGTTTGTATATACATATATATGTATGTGATGTATGTGACGTATTTATCTATGTACATGTATGTACATATATGTATGTATATATTTATATATGTATGTATATGTATGTATATATATGTACATATATGTATGTATGTCATATGTATCTATGCATATATGTATGTATATATACATACATATACATATGTATATATGTATGTCATATTTATGTCCTAT
>MU217158.1:325718-345061 GCA_018584345.1 Thuja plicata | reverse complement strand
GAGGAACTATTTTCACGCACTAATAGAGAAATTAAAAGGTTGAAAGATTCCATAAATAATCCGACTAGCTCTACTGTCTATAAGAGCACATGTCAATCCATACTTACTAGCTTGATTAGTATTAGAGATGACATTCATTGTACCACTGTAAGTAATAACTGAGAGGGAGGGGGGTGAATCAGTGGCCTCAAAAATATTCCAATAATCAACCCTTAAAACTTAGTATCGCAAAATTATACCTCTAGTTATCTTTAGTCTTATAAGATGGATGCCTCCAAATACTTATATCAATTTACAACTACTCGGAATGCTTTGTTAAAACTTCTAATGTAGATTTACCAAATACAAGTCTATTAATTTTTTGAAAGACAGTAAATTATCTAAAGTATACCGATCAATCCAATTGAGATAAGTGTAATGCAAAAAACTAAAGTAATGACTCATAAACACATTGACACATGGATTTTTAATGTGGAAATCCTGTTAAGGGAAAAAGCACTTGGGACCAGTAACCCAAAATTTTTACTCTTGTGAAGTGAGCTCGGTGAAGAGCCAACCTTGTTAAAGGTTACAAACACACTGTTAGGTGTGACCTTGTTAGAGAATTTAAAATTTTAGTCTGTCACTTGATATCAGACATCTCTATGCTACCATCCTTGATCAAAAAATAACTTGGCCTGTCGATAGGTATCTGACATCTCATGCTATCTTCATGAAAAAAAATTATGATACTCCATTGGATGTATCTCAATATATAAAGGTCTTTAAAACTCCCTTGGTTAAGAGACTTTCGGAATCAATGGTTAAACTAAAGCAGTATGATATGTTCAGATATACAACTTATACTTGTAGATTTTTAGAACTATTGTAATCTCACAAAACTATTCTGATCAATATAACTCTGTTTATACCTTTTCTCCACTTTGATTCTTCTCGGTGATGTTGTGTTATGCTGCTCGGTGTCCGCAAAATTCTTTAGTTCTTTCCTTAGCTTGTTGATCAACATTGTATGAAGTTTCTCTTTAGCATCCTATTTTTCTCCCCACACCAATTCGTAATGAATTGAGTTTTCTCTTTTTAGACATGATATCACCATTGTTAGGTTCTTGATCTTCTTGATCTTGGTGTGATCCATAATTCTCTCCAATTAGATTTAAAGAAAAACTCATGTTTTATCTTGCTGAGATCTTCTTACCAACTGGACAAATCAACTGTAAATCATTTACTTATCTCTGGCTTATCTTGTTGATGAAAACAATGATAACTACCAGTTAACTCTATATTTAGCTCTGTCAGCTAGATATTTTTTCATTTATAAACTCAAGTTAATTTTGGTTTAACTCTTTGATAGCATCGATCAATACTCCAATTCCTTCAGGATTCTCCATCGGTTTATAATATGTATTTGGCCATCGGGTATGCTTGTGATTCTTCTCATCGGTAATACTCATCAGTGTTTTTGCTTAGGCATAACTATGACTTGGCTATCAATTATCTCTATCCATCAGGTTCCACTGACCATCGGTGTTTGTAGTCACTTTGTGAATGCTTGTCTTTTATGTATTCCAGGAAGCATAATATTTATCTCTCTGATTCTTTGAATTCTTTGACACTTTGATTATAACTAATTAGATTATATCAAGTTGACATCAATGATAGTACAATCCATTAATGAATTTAATGTCTTGCATTATCCTTTTGTATTTCGGTTAATCAACTTAACATCTTCAAACATTCAATCAGTTACATGTCATCAATCTCTTCCTTTGGCATTGATGGCAACATACTACATTATCATACTATACTATCACTAATACAATATGAAATATATAGTTTCATCAAGCTTTCCTAATGTAATTATTACAAATGTATGGCTCTTGGCAAGCTCAAAAGTAGCTTATATATGTTTCTTGCAGAGTGGTTGTCTTCAGTCTTTAATCCCTTCACTGGATAGATTTATCATCTGATATCTCTATTCTGATATGTGTTTTGCCTTGACTGTTCCTCTTCTTGATAATCTCTTTTTCCTTTGACAACATTCTTTCTCTTTGTCTAAATTCTCTCCCTTTGTTACTTCTCTCCCTTAAATGTATATTTCATATGTGATCAATTTTTCTCCCTTAGAATATTGATTAACTTATTCCTTCTAATTCTCAGGAACTTCTCTTCATAGATAATGACATGATCTCTCCCTTCATCATATCTCTC
The DNA here is from genome assembly GCA_018584345.1 of Thuja plicata. Lineage (NCBI taxonomy): Eukaryota > Viridiplantae > Streptophyta > Pinopsida > Cupressales > Cupressaceae > Thuja > Thuja plicata. The sequence goes on along the minus strand of MU217158.1, from coordinate 342,853 downwards.
CTTTTGATAATGAGATCATCTTCTCCATTTTTATGATAAACCTTTTTGTATGATGATGAGAATATCTCTCTCCCTATGACAATAATGCCAAACAAAAATACTTCTCCTTGATTTATCATCTATATCATGTTCCATCTCTTTTCATAATATATTCCTTGAATTTCCCTATCCATCAGCAATAAATGTCTAATTTTTGGTGCACATATATACCGTGCAATGTATAGATTTATATGTTGTTGTCTATCTCAGTGTTTGCATCACCATGACTGATCTTCATGTTTGGTATAGGCTAATGCAACCTCCTAGTCAGATTACTGACTGGTAGACAAGGGTTGAACCCCTAGTCTCTGCCTCATGTACTCAAAAGTATCCTTTAGTAATGGCTTCATGAATATATCAGCTAATTGTTCCTTTGATTGAACATATTCCAGTGTCACTTCCTTTGCTTGCACTTGTTCTCTCACATAGTTATACTTGATAGCAATATGCTTAGTCTTAACATACATGACTGTATTTTTAGAAATGTTTATTGCACTTGTATTATCACAATAGATGATTACTGGTTCAAGGATCTTCATATGCATACCTTCCAGTAATTGTTTGATCCATGCAATATTAGAGAAATTTGCAGCAACAGCCACATATTCTTCTTCTGCAGTTGACTGAGAGATGCATCCTTGCTTCTTGCTAATCCATGTTACAATTTTTTCACCCATGAAGAATGGTCCTCTAGTTGTTCTCTTTCGGTCATCAATGTTTCCAGCCCAATCAGAATCTGTATAGAATTTTAGCTCAAATTTTCCTTCTCTCTTGTACCATAAGCCATAGTCCTCGGTGTTTTTCAGATTTCTCAAAAATCTTTTGACAGTAGTCGTATGTGATTCTTTGGGATTAGCAGAGAATCTTACAACTATCCCCACTGCATGTGCTATATCTTGTTTGGTATGAATAAGATACATCAATTTTCCAATCATTGATTTGTATAAGGTCTAATTTACCTCATTTGTCTTGTCTTCTTTTTCCAGCTTGCATCCAGTAGCCATAGGTGTTCCAACTGGTTTGGAATCTTCCATCTTGAATATCTTTAGCACTTCCTTGATCTATTTGGACTGAGTGATGTATATGCCTGCATCTTGTTGAAGAATCTGTAGACCAAAAAAGAATTTGATCTCTCCAAACATAGACATTTCAAATTCCTTTCTCATTTCATTAGCAAAGGATTTGCATAACAATTCATTTCCTCCAAAAATGATATCATCAATAAAAATTTCAGCAATCAGAATATTACCATCGGTATCTTCTTTTAAGTACAGATTTATATTTTGACTTCTTCTAATAAATTTTATGCTAATGAGATATGACTGAAGTCTTTCATACCAGGCTCTCAGTGCTTGTTTCAATCCACACAAGGCTTTGTGTAGTCTACTTACAATGTTTCTCTTGTCTCAATCAACAAACCCTTCTAGTTGTTCAATGTATGCCTCTTCTTCAAGTATTCCATTTAGGAATGCAGATTTGATATCCATTTGGTATACCTTGAATCCTTTAAATGCAACATAAGCAAGTAAGATTCTAACTCCTTCTAGTCTAGCAACGGGTACAAAGGTTTCTCCATAATCAATACCTTCTTCTTGTGCATATCCCTTGCATACTAATCTTGCTTTGTTTCTAGTGACTTCTCCATTCTCATTCAGCTTACTTCTGAATATCCATTTGGTACCGATGACATTATTTTCATCAGGTCTTAGTACTAGTGTCCATGTATTGTTCTTCTCAATCTTTTCTATCTCTTCATTCATAACACTAACCCATTCTTCATTCTCAAGTGCATTGTAAACAGATTTAGGCTCAAAATCACAAAGTAAACATCTAGTGTTAAGTGACTTACTTCTTGTTCTTGTTCCAGCCTTCTTGTCACCTATGATTTGATTTTGTGGATGATGTCTTGTGACATAATTGGCAAGTTTTGATTCAGCTCTGTGTTCATCATTTTGATTATCTTCTTCACCTCCATTTTCATCTCCATTGTTTGGAACATCATCTTGAGTATTATCCTAATCATTGGTAATTTTAGCCTAATGCTCAGGTGCAATGTTGTGATGCTCAGGAGCTACACACTGTTTCTTCGGTAGAGTGTCAGGTTCTGTAAAAAAAAACTTGTTGTAGTCCTCTGGTTCCTTTTTTCTTTTTGTATTGTTATTTTCTGCGTATTCACCTATTTTCACATTTGCACTTTAAATGATTTTGTTAGATGACTTGTTAAGACATTTATAATCCTTGCTTTTGGTTGAGTACCATAGAAAGATACCTTCTTCACTTTTGCTGTCAAGTTTTCCATTTCTATCATCCTTCAATATATAACATTGACTACCAAAGATTCCAAAGTAATTTACATTGGGTGTATGAGCATACCAAATCTCAAGGGTCTCTTCTTTGTGTCCTTCTTCAATTGTACTATGTTTAGTGTGTAGACAACAGTACTGACAGCTTCCCTCCAAAATGTTTGAGTGATTCTTTTCTCAATCATCAATGTTCTTTCACAGTCAACAATTGCTCTATTTCTCCTCTCAGCAATTCCATTTTTTTGTGGTGTCCTTGGTGCAGAAACATGTCTTTTAATTCCATGCTCATTTTAATAGTCAGTGAAATCTTTTGAAGTAAATTCCCCTCCTCAATCTGACCTTAAAAATTTCAATTTCTTTTCACTTTTTTTTTTCTACCATTGCTTTATACCATTTAAATATCTTAAATGCTTATGATTTATCTTTTAAAAACATGACTGTCATTATTCTAGAGAAATCATCAACAAAGAGGATAAAATACCTATCTCCATAGTAGCTCTTTGTCCTCATTAGTCGACATAGATCTGTATGGACTAATTCTATAATTGCAGTAGATGTATGGGTTTTTCTCTTGAAACTAGACTTTGTCATCTTACCTTTTTGAAAATTCTTGCACATGATATGCTTGGGCTTAGTCATTGTCGCTAAGCCTCTGACATTCCTTTTGTTGCTTATCTTTATCATGTTGTCAAAGTTCACATGACACAATCTTTTGTGCCACAACTGTATGTCTTTATTTCTAGCAATGAAACAAGTGGTGTTAGTTTCATCAAGATAGAAAAGGTTACCTTTTGTCTTCTCACCGGTACCAATCAATCTTCCTGATTCATTGTAGATCTTTGCCTTCTTATTTTCAAATGCTACTCTATGACATGAATTTTTCAACTGGGAAACACTTAACAAATTACAATTCAGTCCTTTAACCCAGTAAGCATTTTCACATTTAATCATGTTATTCCACATTATGGTTCCTTGACCTTCAACTGGACAAGGTGTATCATTACCCATTCTCTCTGAACCACCATTATTGTATTCAAAAGTCTCAAAATTTTGTTTATCACCATTCATATGATGAGTGCAGCCACAATCTATGATCCATACATCATTTTTACTAACTTTATATATGAGTGTAGTTTCTACATACCTTTCTTCATATTCATCTAAATCATCCTTCATGGCTACAAATACCATCTCAATGTCTTCTTTTGATTTGGTGTCAGTGTCATCAGTTTTGTTCTCAGCTAGGTAACAATATTTCTTTCCTTTGTCCTTTTAGTCTTGGGTATCTCTCTTGTCAAATTTTTGGTTGCTTCGGTAATCTCTATTTTCACCTTTGTCAAACTTCTTCTCAAGATTTGTCATTTCCTCTGTCATCTTTTCATCAGTTTGGACATCTTGCAGCAAAGTGTCCAACTTCTTTACAATTGAAACATACAAATGGTAATTTACCTTTGTATCTATCTTTGCCTCTCTTCAATCTTCTTTCCATTAGTGCTTCAATTTCATCAAGTCCTGTATCCTCATTGTCACTGTCACTATCATTTCTAATAGCATGTCTATGACCTGAGTTACTTATCTTTAGAGAATATTTCAATACAGATTCTATGGATGGTAAGACACTATTGTCAAAGTTATTTATCTCAAATGAAATTAGTCTACCAATAGGACTATCTAGAGTAACTATATTATTTGCAACTGCTCTCATTTATTGAATAGAAGAAACTCTAATAGCATAAATAGGAAATAAGGTTCTTAATATTTTTCTTACCACTGTCTCCTCTTCAAGTACACCTCCAACTCCTCAGATAGCATTTAATACCTCTTTGATTCTGTAGCTATACTGAGTAATGTTTTCTCCTTCTTTCATCCTTAGGTCATCAAACCTCCCTCTTAGGATTTATGCCTTTGATTTGAGTACATTGGCATCTCCTCCATGTACAAGCTTCACCTTATCCCAAATTTTCTTTGCAGAGGTGCATGTGTTGACATCTTCAAACTCAACATTGGAAGGTGATGATGAAATTTCTATCATCATGCATTTATGCTCATGCTTGAATCTTAATTGCTCAAGAGTATGAGGTCCTATAGGCAACGCATATTTAGTATCTAAGTATTGAACAATATCATTTCCAATACCTGATAGGTGGAGTATTATTTTTCTTTGCCACGAAGCAAAGTTGTCTTTATTCAACTTGGGCACATCTTGTTTGTTCATCTTGTGATCTTTTGCTTGAGCTGTTAAAATCCCTTTCTAAGCACACAAGCTCTGATACCAATTGTTAGCAATAACTGAGAGGGGGAGGGGGCGAATCATTTGCCTCAAAAATATTCCAATAATCAAATCTTAAAACTTAGTACCACAAAATTATACCTATAGTTATCTTTCATTCCTTTAAGATGAATGCCTCCAGATACTTATATCAATTTACTACTGCTCAAAATGCTTTGTAAAACCTTCTACTATAGATTTACCAAATAGAAATTTGTTAATTTAATGAAAGATAGTAAATTATAAAGAGTATACCGATCAATACAATTAAGTTAAGTGTAATTCAAAACACTATAGTAATGACTCCTAAACACATTGAAATATGGGTTTTTAACGTGGAACCCTGTTAAGGGAAAAACCACTTGGGACTTGTAACCCAAAATTTTAACTCTTCTAAAGTGATCTTGGTGAAGAGACAACCCTGTTAAAGGTTACAAACACACTGTTAGGTGTGACCTTGTTAGAGGATTTAAAAGTTTAGTCTGTCACTTGATATCGGGCATCTGTATGCTACCATCCTTGATCATAAACTCACTTGGCCTATCAATAGGTATCTGGCATCTCATGCTATCTTCATGAACAAAATTTTTGATACTCCATTGGATGTATCTCAATATAGAAATGATCTTTAAATTGCACTCGGTTAAGAGACTTTCTGAATCAATGGTTAAACTGAAACAATATGATCTATCTCAACATATACAAATTTTACTTGTAGATTTTTAGATCTATTGTAATCTCATAAAACTATTCTGATCAATATAAATTTATTTATACCTTTTCTCTGATTTGATTTTGTTCAGTGATGTTGTGCTTTGTTTCTCGATGTCCGCATAATTCTTTAGCTCTTTCCTTAGCTTGTTGATCAGCACTGTATGAAGTTGCTCTTCATCAATTTCTTTTTAGAATCATGTTTTTCTCCCCACACCACTTTTTAATGATTTGAGTTGTCTCTATATAGACATGATATCACTGTTGTTTGGTTCTTTATCTTCTTGATCTTGGCATGATCCACAATTCTTGCCAATTAGATTTAAAGCAAAACTCTTGTTTTATCTTGCTGAGATCTTCTTGCCAACTGGACAAATCAGCTTTAAATCATTTACTTATCTCTGGCTTATCTTGTCGATGAAAATAATGATAACTACCAGTTAACTCTATATTTACCTCTACCAGCTAGATATTTTGTCATTTCTGAACTCAGGTTAATTTGAGTTTAACTCTTTGATAGCATCGGTCAACACTTTAGTTCCTTTGGGCTTCTCTGTCAGTTTATACTATGTTTCTGGATGTCGGGTATGCTTGTGATTCTTCTCATCAGTGTTTTTTCTTGGGCATCACTGTGACTTGGTTGTCGGTGATCTCTATCCATGGGGTTCTTCTGACCGTTAGTGTATGTAGTCACTTTGTGAATGCTTATCTTTTATATATTACTGAAAGCATAATCTTTATCTCTCTGATTCTCTGAAGTCTTTGACACTTTGATTATAACTGATTAGATTATATCAAGTTGACATCAATGATAATACAATCCATTAACTAATTTAATGTCTTGCATTATCCTTCTATATTTTGGTTAATCGACTTAACATCTTCAAACATTCAATTAGTTACATGTCAATAACCACTTCATATTCCCCAGCTATTATAGAGGCCATACTTGAGAGGAAGAGACAAGAGGTTAGCTTTGGTCTTTCTCTCAATGTGGTATAGGCTTTAGTGCCTAAAGCGACCCTGAAAAGGGATGTTTTCCCATCATATGTAGACATACAGTATGTGAAGGGATATCAGGTTACGAGGTGTTAGGATCCTGCCATATCAATATTAATTTACCCACGATTTCTAGCTTCTCATGGTCGTTATCCAAATAATGACCAGATTTCATTGTACTTTGAACAAAAAAAATTTCCTGAGGTTTGTTAAGGGAGGAAAGTTAATTACATTGATTTTTCATAATATCTAGGATAGAGGAGTGGAATACTTGCTGATAGAGATGCTTTTCATCGAGCAGATCACTATAGGCCAATACACAGGGCCATTGTTGGTTAGAGGGCACCTCCTTTATCTCCTTCAATGGGTCCTATTGTAGATTATGTTATTCGTAGCACCCAGCTTCAAGGTTCAATTGATAGTGTGGGGGAAATTGTAGTAGCTCCTACATCCATATCGAGCGTTCTGGTTGGTCATTACTTAATGTCTCGATGACACTCCAGATCATCAATTGGAGCATCCTCTAGTAGGACCGCACATGACATGTATACTATAGAAGGTATCCCTTAACTTTATATCCTAGTGGGACTTATAGGAGAGATGAAATGGGTCACATTGTCTAGTTTGGTTGAGGATCTGTTGAATGCATAGGCATTTATAGCAACAGAGCATGATATCCCCATATAGAGTGTTAGAGCTTGTGTGGGTATTGTCAAATACACCCAGCCACATCATTCTCATCTAGACAGTGGCCATAGTGGTAGTGCTCATGAGGATCTACCTACTAACCACTCTATTGCTACAGAGGGAGAGGCACAATGTACAGACCCTTTAGGCAGTGCAAGGCACTAGTTCTCTAATGTTGGCCTTGAGGATGTTGACTTTAGCATGACCACTACATGTTACCTAGATTTTCTTACACATGATATAACCTCCATTCCATCTCATTTGGTTAGCATGTTGCATTCATCATTAGAGAGACGTGTGCAGTCTATGCATGTTGTTGATGCAGAGATGAGCTTGGATGAGGTGTAGCAAAACCTTGATATCTTTGTTGATAGGATCGAGGCTATGGAGTCTGAGTACTATTAGTTTCCACCATCTACACAGGTATAAATTATCATATTATATATATTTAATGTTACAATTTAAGCTATTTAAATTTGCAATATTTCATCTAGATGCATGTAAATTTACTTTTTTCTCTACCAGGATATGCCTCTTGTTACTCCTTCTTTAAGCACTTATAATGTACGTCATCAAGACTTGCTAAATGATGAAATTAGTAGTGGATAGGTGAGTTTCTTATTTATTGATGTGCTTATGGGAAGTACATGTTTTTCCACACTTTATAACATGTTTTCCTATAATATTTTATCAAACTTAAAAAGATGTGTTACAAAGAGAACCAACGACATAACTTTGTGTGTACACCAAAAATGCAAAGTCAGAAGGATAAAGTGGAACCAGATAGAGGAACCTGACATTCAGGATATAGTGCAACCAGAGGGACAATTAAAGAGAAAACCAAGAGAACAATTCAAGAAAGGAACCCAAAAGATAGTCAACTGACTTTAGAGCATAACCGACCGTCAGAAACTGAGAGTCAGTTACAGCCCGCAAAAAGTGGATCTGACTTCCACGTTAGATAAAATAGTATTATCCTATTTAAAGAATCTTGATTTTTTTTAAAACCATTTTCTTTAGGGACAAGAAACATGAATTTAAGTGCTTTAATTAGTCTAACTGATTTAAAACACATAGACTATGAGATCAAGGTAAAATTTGTAAACTTGATCTTAGAGTTAACATTATTTTTCGTGAAACTTGATGATGTCAATCTATCTTATAAATAGATGATGCAATCATTAATTATACATGTGTGAATATAGAAGAGAGGATGAATGAAGCCTATGAGCACATCTATGGATTAGATTGAAAGTTTCAAGAACCAGAACAACAAAAGGTGAATTTGGTTAGCAAGAACCAAGAACAGAGACTACTAAGAATCAGAGGTATTATTCAATCACATTAGATGATAATACTATTCATGTAATCTTAAATGGATTTATATTTTCAATAGGATATTGCATACACCAGGTCAAATTATAATTTTATATCATTCTAACAAGTGGAGCAAAGTGTGAAAATCCTTTCAAGGAAGGTTGATTTAATAGTCCAACTATAAATCTCATAACTCAGTGCACACTCAATAGTGTTGCTAAAGCTCTTAACTGAGAAGACTTTCATAGGTCTCCACAGATACTATTAACTAGGTAGATAATTAGAAGTAATCAAATTTGGTGTAGGAGCACACCTAACTCAACCCTTAGCTCTTTATTTGTGGCATGTACTAACTCTAGCCAAGTTAGGAGAGTGTGTGTGGACCTTAGAAGGTCATTTTTTTTTCCCTAAGATGGATATGACTAGGTCAATCCATGTCTAGATAGGTTGCTTAGTTTGTTTCCTTTAGTTGTGTGTGTGTGAGGTAATTGGTAAGCCTCTGGAAATCCAACCAAGGCATCGGGAACTTTGGATAAGCTGCTTGGAATCACTGGCACTCAGCATACACTGGTGCCTAGCAACTCGGCCTACATTGCCTAGCAACTCAGCCTACATTTGTGCCTAGCAACTCAGCCTACATTTGTGCCTAGAAACTCAGCCAACACTGGAGCTTGGCTTTCTTTATTGTTGCTCAAAAATATTCAGTCGTAACGGCCCATGAAAAGTGGATATTATCTTTTATGGATAGTATGGTTAGTGTAACGGTTCCTAAAGAGATTATTGTGAATGAGTGTACCATTAGGGTTGTTTCCTATGAGAGGATGGTTACTAATAACATCTAGAGCATTCATTTTTAGAGATCTAGAGAGTAGACATAGAAGAAAAGAGAAGCTATGGGAAATCATAGAGTTGCAGATTATTGTACTATTTTGTTTTGTTTCTACTAATGAGAAGTTGCAGATAGTGTGTTCAGTGGATATCAAACTTCTTTGTTCATTTTGCATGCAAGTAAATTAGCTACTTTATTTTCTATTTTGTAATTTTTTAGTTCTTCACCCATTCTGGGTTGTGACCATTAATGGCCCCTCAAGATTCCTAAATCCATGGTGAGAATCATGTGTTGGGATGGAACTCGAGAGGATCCCTTGTACATAGTTTCCCCTTTGTTTTTGGTAGGAGTAGCAATAGATCTGAATCTGGATATCTTACCCTAAGCGAGCTTAGAGATAGTCCGGCTAGGGAAGGGAATGAAAGCAATGTTTTGAAAACATTGATTGAGTGGGAAGAATGAATCTATTTGTGTAGGTTCAGTAAGGAGGAGATGAAAAGCATTTTTATGGGTACAGAGTCTTGAAGAGGAGGTAAATTTGAGAGTGACTTACCTTAGTTTGGGGTTGTGAACACCCTAAGGGATCTAGGAAAAAGATCTCAAAATAGATCCAAGTTGGTTCTGTAGCAGCAGCAAGACTTTGGTCCACATCAGATTGGTATCAGAGCCCCAAAGGATTTGGGTGTGTGTTGTTTGGATGTTATCTGCAGAAACTTCTTTCAACTCATCCATGATGGTGACCAATGCAAAACTCGCAAAAGATGTTGAAGAGAAAAAGGAGGAGAATAGACTCTTGAAGGAACAGTTAGCTAAAATGATGACTAAGTTGGAAGAAGTGCAACTTAAGACTATAGTAGTTAGTGAAAAAATGAGAGAAGTTGATGGAAAGGGTAAAGCAGTGGTAGAGGAAGACATTATTCTAGAGCCAGACCCTGTGGTTCAAGAAGAGCCATTCTTGAAAGCATTGAAGGAAATGAGTGGTAAGTCCTTAGAAGGTGTGCCTCTATTTAGTGGCAAGATGGAACCAGAATTAATCATGGAATGGATAGAAGGTCTTGAAAATCACTTTGACTGTGATAATGTGACTGAAGCACAAAAATTAAGAATACCCAAGACAAGGTTGATAGGAACTGCTCTCACTTGGTAGAAGTTTGTCCAAGATGAGAGGGCAAAAGAAGGAAAGAACCCTATAACCAGTTGGAAAGTTATGGTGGCCAAGATGAAGGAAACTTATATTCCTGATGATTATGAAGTGCAGTTGCACAAGAAGAGACAGAATCTGAGACAAAAAGATTTAGAATTCAGTTCCTACATCGAATAATTTCACAAACTATGCTTAAGGTCACATGTGATAGAAGAAGAAAGCCTGAAAGTGGCTAGGTACTTGAATGGACTCAAGTGGAGTATCCAAGAAGAAATTAGTCTCTTAAACCCCAAGAATGTACACCAATGTTACCAGCTAGCCCTCAAAGTGGAGGAAAAATTCAAGAAGAAGAAAGATTAAAATAGCAAAGGAAGAGAAAGAGATAGCAGAGGTCATAGAGGAGGATATGGGGGAAGAAATTAGAGTGAGTTTAAACACACTGAGAATCAACGAGAATCTAGTAACACAAGAGGTGGTTACAACCATGGAAGAGGTTCAAATAGTAGTTCAAGAGGAAGAACTAATAACCAAGGAAGAGGATCTTACTTCTCTTCAATGAAGTGTTACAACTATCAGCAATTTGGACATAATGCATATCAGTGTCCTGAAAAAGGTTCTACTTCTCAAGGAGGTGGGAAAAGAGTTAACTATGTCCAAGAAGAATCAAGTTGTAGTAGCAAGCCATCTGAGGTACTATTAGAATCAGAAGAAGGTGAGAACCTCATGATAAGGAGGACCTTAATCAGAGAGCCAAGAAATGAAGAACCAAGCCAAAGGAGAGCACTCTTTAGAGTGAAGTGTAAGATTACAAGAAAGGTGTGTAGAGTCATTATTGATTTAGGCTCAACTGATAATATCATTAGTGAAGAAGCAGCCAGCAAGTTAAATTTGAAAAGGATTCCACATGAAAACCCATACAAGGTTACATGGCTCAACAAAGGACAACATGTGTTTGTAAGAGAACAAGCATGGGTATAGTAGACCATTGTAAAGTATAAAGATAGAGTTCTATGTGACATTATTCCCATGGATGCATGCCACCTTCTACTTTTAAGGCCATGGCAATTTGATGGCCAAGCCATGCATCATGGAACCAAGAATGCATACTCATTTAAGAAAGATGGAGTGACTTTCAAAATTTAGTCACTAATAGAAGAAGGAGAGACAAAGACATCAAGTCTAAGTGTGCTCATAGTTGGTGAGAAGGAGTTCTTGAAGAATCTAGAAGACGGAGAAGGAGTTTGTTTTTCTTTAGTATTGAAGCCAAAAGATGAAGTTGCTGTCAAGAAATCAGAGATACCAAATGAGGTAAAAGAAATACTTGAAGAGTATAAGGATATTGTGAATGATGGCTAGCCCACTCCCCTACCTCCCAAGAGACTTGTTAGTCACAAGATTGACTTCATACCAGGAGCTACCTTACCCAACAAAGATGCCTATAAGATGACCCCTCAACAAAATAAGTAAATAGCCAAGCAAATCAAAGAGTTATTAGACCAAGGCCCAATTAGAGAGAGCATAACCCCATGTGAACTCCCTACCATTTTAGCACCTAAGAAAGGAGGAGCTTGGAGAATTTGTACTGATTCTAGATCCATAAATAGAATCACCATTTGGTATAGGTTTCCAATACCCAGAATTGAAGACCTAATGGATTGTTTATGGAAGGCAAAGTACTTCAGCAAGATTGATCTTAAGAGCAGCTACCACCAAATCAGAATTAATGAAGGAGATGAATGGAAGATGGCCTTCAAAACTACAGAAGGTTTGTATGAATGGCTTGTAATGCAATTTTATTTGTCTAATGCTCCCTCAACCTTTATGAGCTTGATGAATGAGGTATTGGTAGAATGCATTGGTAAATTTGTTGTTGTCTACCGAGATGACATTTTAGTTTTCAGAAGAACTAAGGAGGAGCATATTAGGCATTTGAAATTTGTTTTCAAGAAATTTCATGATGAAAAGATAATGATCAACTTGGAGAAGTGTGACTTCATGAAGCAGGAGCTTGTATATCTCAATTTTTTTTTGTCATAGGGTAACCTCAAAATTGACCAAGAAAAGGTGGATGCCATTCTAAGTTGGCCTACTCCCAAGGTGGCTACTGAGGTGAGAATTTTCCATGGTTTAGCTCAGTATTATAGAAAGTTCATTAGACATTTCAGTGGGATTTGTGCACCCATGTTAGACACCATCAAAGGTGGGATGAAGACAAAGGTTTAATTGACACCACAAGCTGAAAAAGGGTTTGAAACACTCAAGGAGAAGATCATAGAGTTGCCTACTCTAGTTCTTCCAAGCTTTGATAATATTTTTATAGTAGAATGTCATGCAAGTAATGTGGCCATTGGGGCTGTCATAAGCCAGGAAGGAAGACCAGTAGCTTTCCATAGTGAGAAGCTAAATGATGCAAAGAAGTACTCTTCTTATGACTTAAAGTTGTATGCTCTAGTCCAAGCACTCAATAAGTGGAGGCACTAAATGCTGCCAAAGGAGTTCATAGTATATACTAATAACCAAGCTCTTAGCTTGCTTAAATCTCAAGATAAACTTAGCAGCAAACACATGAAGTGGGTGGAGTATCTAGAAGCCTACACTTTCAATATCAACCATAAAAAGGGAATACAGAACAAGGTTGTTGATGCATTGAGCAGAAGCCTACTCACAGTCCAAGAAGTTCAGCTACACAGCATAGGTATAGATAGCTTCAAAGACCTATATGCTAAAGATGAAGATTTTTCCCAAATCTACAAGGTATGCAAGGAGTTCAAGAACAACTTTCATGGTGAGTTTTCTGAATATACTTTGCAAAATGATTTATTGTTTAAAGGAGGTCAGATTTGTGTTCCTAAAGGGTCTATGAGAGAAAATTTGATCCAAGAAATACATAATGGAGCACTTAGTGGTCATTTTGGAGACGGTAAGACTCAAGAGCTAGTCACTACGTTCTATTTTTGGCCTAGAATGAATAAAGACGTTAGACAGTATGTTGAGAGTTGTGTAGTGTGTCAAAAAGAAAAGGGCACATCTTCTAATGCAAGTCTTTCTCAGCCACTTCCAATCCTAACTAGACCATGGGAATGCATAAGCATGAATTTTGTAGTTGGTTTGCCAAGAACAAGGTAGGGATATGATAGTATTTTTGTTATTGTAGACAGATTTAGTAAGATGACACATTTTATACCTTGCAAGACTATTCGTGATGCTTGTAACATTGCTCATTTGTTTTTCAGTGGAGTGGTGAGGATACATGGACTCCCACTCAGTATTGTTTCAGATAGATACAACAAATTCATGAGCCATTTTTGGAAGACCTTATTGCAAAAGCTCGGCACTAACTTGTCTTTGGATCTGCCTACATTCCACAGACAGATGGCCAAACAGAGGTGGTCAATAGAAGTCTTGGTAGCCTGCTGAGATGGCTCACAAAGGAGTATGGTCAAGCATGGGACCAACTCATTGGGAAAGCTGAATATGCATATAATGATACAGTGAACAGATCAACTGGTAAGAGTCCTTTTGAAATTGTTTATGGCTTTCACCCAGGAGGAATTTTTGAGCTTAGAGAATTGAAGGAATGAATGCATGGTAGTGGATATGCTAAGGACCTTTCTCATTCAAATAAGGAAGTACATGAAGGTGTGAGAAAGAATTTGATTGAGAATGATGAAAAGGTAAAGCAAAAGGTGGATGCCACAAACAAAGATGTTCAGTTTCAGATTGGAGATTTTGTGATGGTACACTTGAAAAAACATAGGCTGCAGAAAGGTGTTCCTCACAAGCTATAGATGAAGAGGCTAGGTCCATGTAAGATACTTGCAAAGTATAGAAACAATGTATATAAGGTGGAGCTTCCTGAAGACATTGGGTTGTCACCAGTTTTCAACATTGCAGATTTGATAGCATAAAAAGGACCAATTCAAGATGCTGATCAAAACCTTCAAGAGGTAATACTAGAGGTAAAAGATCTAAAATTAGCCCCTACTCCATCTATGATAGCTGAAAAGATAATAGACTCAAGGGTCTACAAGAAGACTAGGAGTAGAGACTATATGGAGCACCTTGTCAAATGACAAGCCAAAGAAGAAGTTGATGCTACTTGGATCAGATAAACAAACTTCAAGGGGTTGGGCATTGATCCAAACATGCTCAATCCAAGGATGGATTAACCTTTCTTTTTTCTAGGGGATTATGGTGTAGGAGTACACCTAACTCAACCCTTAGCTCTTTATTTCTTGCATATACTAACTCTAGCCAAGTCAAGAGTGTGTGTGTGGACCTTAGAAGGTCATTTTTTTTCCCCTAAGATGGATATGACTAGGTCAATCCATGTCTAGATAGGTTTCTTAGTTGGTTTCCTTTAGTTGTGTGTGTGTGAGGTAGTTGGTAAGCCTCTGGAAATCCAACCAAGGCATCGGGAATGTTGGATAAGCTGCTTGGAATCACTGGCACTCAACATACACTGGTGCCTAGTAGCTCGGCCTACATTTGTGCCTAGAAACTCGGCCTACATTTGTGCCTAGTAGCTTGGCCTACATTTGTGCCTAGCAACTCGGCCAACACTGGAGCTCAGCTTTCTTTATTGCTGCTCAGCAATATTTAGTCGTAACGACCCATGAAAAGTTGATATTGTCTTTTATGGACAATATGGTTAGTGTAACAGTTCCTGAAGAGATTCTTGCAAATGAGTGGACCATTAGGATTTTTTCCTATGAGAGGATGGTTACTAATAACATCTAGAGCATTCATTTTTAGAGATCTAGAGAGTAGAGATAGAAGAAAAGAGAAGCTATAGGAAATCACAGAGTTGCAGATTATTGTACTATTTTGTTTTATTTCTAGTAATGAGAAGTTGCAGATAGTGTGTTTAGTGGATATCAAACTTCTTTGTTCATTTTGCATGCAAGTAGATTAGTTACTTTATTTTCTATTTTGTAAGTTTTTAGTTCTTCACCCATTCTGGGTTGTGACCATTAGTATCCCCTTGAGATTCCCGAATCCATGGTGAGAATCATGTGTTTGGATGGAAATCGAGAGGAGCCCTTGTACATAGTTTCCCTTTTGTTTTTGGTAGGAGTAGCAACAGATGTGAATCTGGAGATCTTAGCCTAGGTGAGCTTGGAGATAGTCCGGCTAGGGAAGGGAATAAAAGCAATGTTTTGAAAACATTGATTGAGTGGGAAGAATGAATCTTTTTGTGTAGGTTTAGTAAGGAGGAGATGAAAAGCATTTCGATGGGTACAGAGTCTTGAAGAGGAGGTAAAGTTTAGAGTGACTTACCTTAGTTTGGGGTTCTGAAGACCCTAAGGGATCTAGGAAAAAGATCTCAGAACATAGCCAAGCTGGTTCTGTAGCAACAACAAGACTTCCATCGACATCAGATTGGTATCAGAGCTCAAAAATATTTGAGCGTGTGTTTTTTGGATGTTATCTAGAGAAACTTTTATTAACTCATCTGAGATGGTGACCAATGCAGATCTCGCAAAAGATGTTGAAGAGAAAAAGGAGGAGAATAGACTCCTAAAGGAACAGTTAGCTTAAATGATGACTAAGTTGGAAGAAGTGTAGCTTAGGACTGTAGCAGTCAGTGAACAAATGAGAGAAGTTGATGGAAAGGGTAAAGCAGTGGTAGAGGAAGACATTATTCCAGAGCCAGATACTGTGCTTCAAGAAGACCCATTCTTGAAAGCATTGTAGGAAATGAGTGGTAAGTCCTTAGAAGGTGTGCCTCTATTTAGTGGCAAGATGGAAATAGAATTAATCATGGAATGGATAGAAGGTCTTGAAAATCACACTAACTGTGATAATGTGACCGAAGCTCAGAAAGTAAGAATAGCCAAGACAAGGTTGAGAGGAACTGCTCTCACTTGGTGGAAGTTTTTCCAAGATGAGAGGGTAGAAGAAGGAAAGAACCCTATAACCAGTTGGAAAGCTATGGTTTCCAAGATGAAGGAAACGTATCTTCCTAATGATTATGAAGTGCGGTTGCACAAAAAGAGATAGGATCTGAGATAAAAATATTTAGAAGTCAGTTCCTACACCGAAGAATTTCACAAACTATGCTTAAGGTCACATGTTATGGAAGAAGAAAGCCTAAAAGTGGCTAGGTACTTGAATGGACTCAAGTGGAGTATCCAAGAGAAAATTATTCTCTTAAACCCCAAGAATGTACACCAATGTTACCAGCTAGCCCTCAAAGTGGAGGAAAAATTCAAGAAGGAAGATACAAATAGAAGAGGAAGAGGAAGAGACAATAGAGGTCATAGAGAAGGATATGGAGGAAGAAATCAGAGTGAATCCAAACACACTGAGAATCAAGGAGAATCTAGTAACACAAGAGGTGGTTACAACCGTGGAAGAGGTTCAAATAGTAGTTCAAGAGGAAGAACTAATAACCAAGGAAGAGGATCTTACTTCTCCTCAATGAAGTGTTAAAACTGTCAGCAGTTTGGACATCTTGTATATCGGTGTCCTGAAAAAGGTTCTACTTCTCAAGGAGGTGGGGAAAGAGTTAACTATGTCCAAGAAGAATCAAGTTGCAGTAGCAAGCCATCCGAGGTACCATTAGAATCAGAAGAAGGTGACAACCTCATTATAAGGAGGACCTTAATTAGAGAGCCAAGCAAAGAAGAACCAAGCCAAAGGAGAGCACTCTTTAGAGTGAAGTGCAAGATTATAGGAAATGTGTGTAGAGTCATTATTGATTCAGACTCAACTGATAATATCATTAGTGAAGAAGCAGCCAACAAGTTAAATTTGAAAAGGATTCCACATGAAAACCCATACAAGGTTACATGGCTCAACAAAGGACAACATGTGTTTGTAGGAGAACAAGCA
>MU217158.1:312377-323614 GCA_018584345.1 Thuja plicata | reverse complement strand
ATAATGGAGCACTTAGTGGTCATTTTGGAGTCGGTAAGACTCAAGAGCTAGTCACTAGGTTCTATTTTTGGCCTAGAATGAATAAAGATGTTAGACAGTATGTTGAGAGTTGTGTAGTGTGTCAAAACGCAAAGCACACATCTTCTAATATAGGTCTTTATCAGCCACTTCTAATCCCAACTAGACCATGGGAATGCATAAGCATGGATTTTGTAGTTGGTTTTCCAAGAACAAGGCAGGGATATGACAATATTTTTGTTGTTGTAGACAGATTTAGTAAGATGGCACATTTTATACCTTGCAAGACTATTAATGATGCTTGTAACATTGCTCAATTTTTTTTTAGTGGAGTGGTGAGGATACATGGACTCCCACTCAGTATTGTTTCAGATAGAGACAACAAATTCATAAGCCATTTTTGGAAGACCTTATGGAAAAAGCTCGGCACTAACTTGTCTTTTGGATCTACCTACCATCCACAAACAGATGGCCAAACATAGGTGGTCAATAGAAGTCTTGGTAACCTTCTGAAATGCCTCACAAAGGAGTATGGTCAAGCATGGGGCCAACTCATTGGGCAAGCTAAATATGCATATAATGATACAGTGAACAGATCAACTTGTAAGAGTCCTTTTGAAATTGTTTATGGCTTTCACCCAAGAGGAATTTTTGAGCTTAGAGAATTGAAGGAAGGAATGCATGGTAGTGGATATGCTAAGGAATTTTCTCATTCAATGAGGGAAATACATGAAAGTGTGAGAAAACATTTGATTGAGAATGCTGAAAAGGTAAAGCAAAAGATGGATGCCACAAAGAGAGATGTTCAGTTTTAGATTGGAGATTTTGTGATGGTACACTTGAACAAACATAGGTGAAAAAAAGGTGTTCCTCACAAGCTATAGATGAAGAGGCTACGTCCATGTAAGATACTTGCAAAGTATGGAAACAATGCATACAAGGTGGAGCTTCCTAAAGACATTGGGTTGTCACCGATTTTCAACATTGAAAATTTGATAGCATACAAAGGAATAATTCAAGATGCTGATCAGAACCTTTAAGAGGTAATAAAAGAGGTAAAATATCTGAAATTAGCCCCTACTCCATCTATGACAGCTGAAAAGATACTAGACTCAAGGGTCTACAAGAAGACTAGGACCAGAGACTATATGAAGCACCTTGTCAAATGGCATGGAAAAGAAGAATTTGATGCTACTTAGATTAGAGAAACAAGCTTCAAGGGGTTGGGCATTGATCCAAACATGCTCAATCCAAGGATGGATTAACCTTTCTTTTGTCTGGGGGAGTATGGTGCAGGAGCACACCTAACTCAACCCTTAGCTCTTTATTTTTGGCATGTACTGACCCTAGCCAAGTCAGGAGAGTGTGTGTTGACCTTAGAAGGTCATTATTTTTTCCCTAAGATGGATATGACTAGGTCAATCCATGTCTAGATAGGTTTCTTATTTGGTTTCCTTTAGTTGTGTGTGTGTGTGTGAGGTAGTTGGTAAGCCTCTAGAAATCCAACCAAGGCATCGGGAACTTTGGATAAGCTTCTTAGAATCACTGGCACTTAGCATACACTAGTGCCTAGCAACTCAGCCTACATTGCCTAGCAACTCGGTCTACATTACCTAGCAACTTGGCCTACATTGCCTAGAAACTCGGCATACATTTGTGCCTAGCAACTTGGCCTATATTTTTGCCTAGCAGTTCAACCTACATTTGTGCCTAGCAGCTCGGTCTACATTTTTGCCTAGCAACCTGGCCTACATTGCCTAGCAACTCGGCCTACATTTGTGCCTAGCAACTCGGCCTACATTTGTGCCTAGCAACTTGCCCTACATTTTTGCCTAGTATCTCAGCCTACATTTGTGACTAGCAGCTCGGCCTACATTTGTGCCTAGCAACTCGGCCAACACTAGAGCTCAGCTTTCTTTATTGTTGCTTGACAATATTCAGTCGTAACGGCCTGTGAAAAGTGGATATTTTATTTTATGGATAGTATGGTTAGTGTAACGGTTCTTGAAGAGATTCTTGCAAATGAGTGGACCGTTAGGGTTGTTTCCTATGAGAGGATGGTTACTAATAACATCTAGAGCATTCATTTTTAGAGATCTAGAGAGTAGAGATAGAAGAAAAGAGAAGCTACAGGAAATCACAGAGCTATAGATTATTGTACTATTTTGTTTTGTTTCCAATATTGAGAATTTGCAGATAGTGTGTTCAGTGCATATCAAACTTATTTGTTCATTTTTCATGCAAGTAGATTAGTTACTTTATTTTCTATTTTGTAAGTTTTTAGTTCTTCACCCATTCTGGGTTGTGACCATTAATGGCCCCTCAAGATTCCTGAATCCATGGTGAGAATCATGTGTTGGGATGGAACTCAAGAGGAGCCCTTGTACATAGTTTCCCTTTTGTTTTTGGTAGGAGTAGCAATAGATGTGAATTTGGAGATCTTACCCTAGGTGAGCTTGGAGGTAGTCTGGCTAGGGAAGGGAATGAAATCAATGTTTTGAAAACATTGATTGAGTGGGAAGAATGAATCTATTTGTGTAGGTTCAATAAGGAGGAGATGAAAATAATTTTGATGGGTACAAATTCTTGAAGAGGAGGTAGAGTTGGGAGTGACTTACCTTAGTTTGGGGTTGTGAACACCCTAAGGGATCTAGGAAAAATATCTCAGAACAGAGCCAAGCTGGTTGTGTAGCAGCAACTAGACTTCGGTCCACATCAAAATTGTAAGCCTTAACCAACCCCTTCCAATCTACAGATAGTGAAGATTTTGTGGGTGTCATCCCCACCATAGTTTTTACTTCCTAACAGGAGTTTTATGCAATATCATTTCTTGTTTTATGTGTCAATTACTTTCATGAATGTTTCTATAAATGTTCATATGTATGTTAGGTTTATTAATTGATATATCTTACATCAAGACAGTATTGTTTAGATGATTAGACCAACAATTGATTACAAAAAAGGTTAATTGATTAAAGGATACAAAAAATTTAGAGGTACTGATTCACCCCTCCACTCTTAGTACACACTTCCCATTAATTCCAACAATTGGTATCAAAGCTAAGTCTCTTCTTTCGAAAAGCTTAAATGATTAAGAAAAAAGATCATACAATGGAGAAGTACAGACTTGATAAAAATATTAAAAATAAGAAGCTAGAAATTAAAATGTTCTATGAGTAGTACAAAGAAGCTAGAATCAATATGAGACAACTGTTAGATGAAAGAAAGATGATGGCATCTTGCTGTAATGAGATAGAATATCATGAGGAAGAGATACCAGATTTCTTTGAGTGTTTAGGATCAACTACAAGAAAAACATCAGACACATCAGAAGAAATCATCACAAGCCTAACTAAAATCAAACAACATTTGGCTAGATAAGTGAAATCTCTGTAAATCGGTCAAAAGACACAGATGGTAAGGATGATTGATGTCATAAAAAATGCTAGACAAGATGAGAAAGAAAGAACACTAGCTATTGATGATAGAAGAAATATTACAGAAAAGATACAAGAGAAAGAGTCTAAAATACAGAGACTTACAAAGCATCACCATGAGATTACAAATCATATTATTCTTATGAGTCAAGAGGAAAAAAGAATAAATGTTGAACTCATTGAAAGAATAGAAGCTATTAGTGACCTAAGGGATGAAAATGAAAAGTTGAAACATGAAATAAGAATTCAGCAGCAACATAATGAAATTATCAAGAAAGCTAAAGAAAGCAATAAAAGAATCAATGATTTTCTTGAAGGACAATGAAGAGTCAAAAACATCACCATTCTAGGATTTATCGATAATGGAGGATCATCAAATCAACTTTATCCAAAGAATGTCTATAAAAATACAAGACCAAGAAAGTTGGCATGCAATCACTGTGGAAAGAAAGGACACACATCAAATATATGTAGAAGAAAAATGAAAGGTATTCCTAAATCTATATCTTCATTCATAGGATTTTGTTATAAATGTAACAAGAAAGGACATAAATGATATGAATATAAGTCTGAGATGAAATAACCAAAGAAGGAAACCTACATGGACAAATATTGTCCTACTTGAAAAATGAATGGGCACACAACTCTTGAATGCTGGAAAAAGAAAATGAAAGCATGGAAGCCTAAAGGTTAAGAAACTCCCTATCAATCAAAAAGAGTCGGTAACCAGTATGTATGGGATTACAACACTTGTAAAAATTGTACAACATGCGGAAGATTTGGTCACATTGCTACAAACTATATGAGAGAGTGAACTAGAAAGTCTAGAGACTGGACTAACCCCGGAATGGCATGCTTACACTGTCATAAAGTTGGTCATCTCACGAAAGACTAAAGAGACCGAATGACAGAAACCAACACATATCCAAATGGAAAAACCATTGAAGACATCCGAAGTGCAAGAGACAAAATGTGGAGAAAAGCTTCAAACAATGATGAAGCTAGACCAAGCAATGCAAATGGTAACACCCCATCCATTGGATTAGGTGACATCACCACCCCCACCTAAATAGAACAAGTATGGAACTACATTACCCCAAGTTATCATTTTACATCAGTTCCATAATATATTGATAAAATGTCAAATTAGCAGTAGTAAAGATGCATCATGGTATTACTTGTTAAAATCTATGATAACTATGCTATCGGGCATACATACCAAAATCTTTCAGTATACACTCAAAGATGAGACTGCATACACTTACTGAGAAGCGTCGGTTAAAAGAAAAGTTGCTAGTGTAAACTGAGCCTCGTCGGTAACCAATAAAAATGAAAAATTTGTTTGCAACACTGAAACCTCTCGGTAAAAGTGAGTTTATCGAACGCCCCAAAAATTCATGTTGTCACCAAAGGGAAGTTAATTTCTTAACTGACGAACTCTAGCTTCGTACACCAAAGAGTAGGTAAGAATTAATGACTCACCTTTTAGGGAAAATAGCTATAAAAGGGTGAGAAAAGGATCTCATTGTTCACCATGACTAGAGCAGAGCGATAATAGCAATTTTTGTGCAAAAAGTGACAGGATCATAGAGCAACGTCGACTCAACAACCAACACTCCAAAGTAGATCATAAATCACTACTGGTGTAAATAGTAAGTTCTACAACATCTGATAACTCTATTTGGTGCATTTCTCATAAAACCCTAAATCTAAAAAATGGCCACAACTTCAAGAGCTATCAAATCAAATAACACCAAGAAGGATGAGTTTAAACTCATCAAAAATTCTACATGTGAGGAACAACACTACAAGATTCACCCTAAGGTTGCCTCACAACTCTATGATGGTGGAGCATTCTCACCAATAACAGATAGGTTTTTTCTTGTCAAAGATGTGTGATCATTCATACACTGCAAGATTGCATAAATCGGCGACTCAGAGGTAGAATAAGATTATAAGAAACTATGCAACAAAGATGGATCTTTAAAAGATGAGCATAAACACATAGAAGTTAAAGGGCTCACTAATACCCTATTATTGCCAAAGGTCTTCAAAATTGACTGGATTCGGTTAGTACTAAACCAAATGCACAATCACAAACTATGGCTGGATGAACCGAAGATGATAACTCAAGATGATATCCATGCGGTCACCGATTACCTTGTAACCAAAAAGGTAAAAGTACCAAAGAACCCACCCAACGCTGAGACTTAAAAGATCACAAGAGCCAAATGGGATGACAGAGGATTAAAGGTATCCACCATTACCAATGATGAGATGAAATTTGGAGCATGTGTTCTAGGCTACAAATTATTTCAAGCCAGTAGGATGAACAACATAGCATCTGGTGAAGTAGACACAACTTACAAAATTGTGAAGAAGGGAACTCAATTGGATTTATCTAAACTTCTAGTGAACCAAATAGAAGAAAATTTGAAGACTATAAGGAATGCAAAGACAAACACATGTAAGTTTGGTTCACTTATTATGTGCATTTTCTGCTACTTTCAAGATACATTTCCTTCTATAGGAGATATAAAATGCAATGCTACAAAGCTGGTCACCATGCAAATCAGTGAACACATAACCTCACTGGGAGATCATTTTGAAACAGTCATGGATGAATACTTTACTGTATTCAAAGAATAAATGTAGAAGAGGGTAAGAATCCCTGAGAAACTCATTGATAATTTCAAAGATGAAATATGTTTCATGGTTGATACAGACCACACTTATATCAAACTTGTTGTACCGAGGACAACATGGCTACAACCATTAGAATATGAGATAAATATTGATCATGCATCTAAAGAAATTGATGCATTGTTAAATGAACCATTAGATAAGAAACAACCTAAGTTTGGAACTTATGAGGAGACCAACTCAAGAATCAAATCTGGCTTGGTTGTGAAGAAAATTGTCAGGAAAAAGGAAAAAATGGTCAAGAACCTCAAGAAAATACTGTCGACAACAAAGAAAGAAATCGAACAGGTTGAAGAATTAGAAAAGGAGGAAGAAACTGAAGGACAAATACCTATCAATGAATTTGAGGAAAAGAATAACTCTAAGGCCACAGATTCAGATTCATAATTTCCTCCACCAAATAAGAAGCCAAGAACCATAGCTTCTTCAAGGACAAGAAGCCAAATAGTCAATGATTCAAGTCCTTCACCTTTGAAGAAAGGAAAAGTTAGAACATACAAGAGGAAAGAGGCCACACAAAAATGACGGCAAAAAAAAAGAATAAGGAAACTCATCAGAACCCATGAAGAAGACATTGAGGACACCGAGAAAGATGAAGCTGTAGAGGTAGAAAATATCAAGGTTAAAGCTCCAAAAACTATTGATGAGGTATGCAAATTTATTGCAAATTCAAGATCTATCACAAATTCTAAGATTATATGATGGATGAAACTAGATCCAGAAGATCATAACAAAGTTTAAGATGACATCATAGCAAAGATGTACAATTTCAAGTATGTACCAATTTTTTTTGAAGGAAATAATGTCCCAAGAAAACTCTTGGATATACTATACACTAGATGGACATTTGCCTTGAATAATGAGAAGGAAATAAGAGAAAGAGTACTTGTTACTCTCATTCCTTAAGAATCCAAGAAAGAGGAAATTGATGAGATGATGGAGAACCATAAAAAGGAATTCTCACCAAATTTGAGAGCCTACAAAAATTTCTTGAAGGGAGGCTTATAGAGCTTGAACAAGAAATCCATAAGAAGTGGAGTAAAATTCTAAATAGACCTATTGAAGAAGATAGCCTTGAGAAAGACCTACAATAGAAAGATGTTGATAAGACAACTCAAGAACATATATTAATAAAAAATGTAGAAGATGATACATCAGTTGAGTTAGACAATGAAGAACAAGACACAACCGGCAACAAAAATATGGATATTGCATATGAAACATGGCCAGACACCACAAAGGACAACATTGTGGATAAAATAGTCATTGACATTATAGATGATCCAGCTGAAGAAGTACAAAAGGATGAGAATGTTAGTGTTACCAAAGACACCACCAATGAGTAGGACACAACATTTTATAATGCACAGGTGAACATACCAGGCAACATGTTGATATTGATACAAGTAATCAATATTCTACAAGAAAAAGACAAGTCACCTGAAAAAGATTCAAGCATTCTCGAGGATGCAAGAGAAGAAGGAAAGAAAGACAAAACCATTGATCAGAAGGACATTAGAGACAATCACACAGTAATTGATACTGACAAGGTTACAGGAGGAGACACAAAGAAAGCAAATGGAGAAACAACAGAGAAGGATGCACAGACAAAGATAGATGAAGTGCATAAGGACATTGATGAAGGAGATAAAACCAAAGATGGAACTCTTAAGGATACCAAAAAGGTTGCTACCGAAAATGAAAAGGTTAATGTGGATATGTCTACAAAAAATTGACAAGCTGAAACCGAAACAAAGCAAAAAAAGAAGCACAACAAGTAACTTCATCAAGCACAACGGACAAAGCTGAGAAACTAGCAATGGTACTACATTCAAATGCAACTCAAAAGAAGAAGAAGAAATCCAAGAAGAAAATGTTGGAAGTCACTTTAGATGAAACAATTGAGATACCAAAATGTGACCCAACTACACTTGATTATGAAGCATTTAAAGAATACGGTGAAATATGCCAAAGTAAGGGATTACAAGAGAAGTTGAGGAAACAACACTAAGGCTCCATGGTACTACAAACAACAAGGGACACATTGCACCAAATTGTACCAGATTTTTATATTGATCAAAATAAACCAATACTTAATCAACTATCCACTCTCACCAAAGAAATTACCACACAGAACATTGATGCAGAGAAGGAAATTGAAGAGAGAGCAGAGCAGAAGTACCAACAGAAACTTATTGAGAACATCAGCTAAGAAGTGGTAGTCAACAAGGTAAATCTTTTAGAATTCATTAGTGAATTAGATCCAATTATAACTGAATCTATTTCCTTTATTCAAAAAATAATCACACTGGAAAAGTTCACTAAAGAGAATAGTAAAAACATCACAAAGTTAGATTCAAATCTAGCTAACATTGCTAACAGCTTAACCACCAATAACAATGCACTAAAGCTGCATTATGAGAAAATCATTGAAATAAATAGGTTAAGAAAGGAACTGTGGGAAGTAGAGACACACTTTAGGGAATAAGTCACCAAGCTCCAATCTCATATTCTACCAAATCTTACACTTCTTCAACAACACATCAGTTCATCAAGGCAACTGATAGTAACCCCTGAGATTTTTGTAGCAGACAACATCTACGATATGCATTCCAAAATCACACTTGAGCACAGGGCTCTAGAGAAATTAAAGGAACAATGGGAGAAAATGATGGAATACATGAAGTCTTCACACTCTCACATTTTTTATAAGCTATAAGGTATAGACCTTTTCCCTTAATATCAAAAAAGGGGGAAAATGATATGTATTCAGATGGAAAATGATATTTATTCAGATCAAATATGATATGTATTCAGATGGAAAATGATATGTATATGTATTTTACAGAGGGAAAGATATGATATGTACTGATAGGAAGGAAACTATATAGTACTACTGACAAAGGGGATATATTGGCATATACATAGGGGGAGTCATGAAATGACTAACGATTATATATGTTGTATATACTTAGCATTTTGTTAGTATTTTGCACATACCAATTTTTGATAATAATGTCAAAGGAGGAGATAGATGACATTAATTTTCCATTAGTATGCAAACAACACTTTTGGGAAGCATACACTGAAAGACATGAAAAAGAGAAAATCGAAAATCAGATATAAAGAGATCACCCAAAATTGCTAAGTACAAAGAGAACCAATGACACACCTTTGTGTCTACACCGAAAATGCAAAGTTAGAAGTATGAAGAGGAACCCAACATGAAGGATATAGTGCAACGTGAGAGACAGTTAGAGAGAAAACTAAGAGAACAGTTCAAGAAAGGAATCCAAAAGATAGTCAACTAACTTCAGAGCATAACCGACCATCAGAAATCGAGAGTCAGTTGCAGCCCGCAAAAAATGGATCTGACTTCTACGTTAGATAAAATATTCTTATTCTATTTATAGAATCTTGATTTGTTTTTAAAACCATTTTCTTTAGGGACATGAAACACGAATGTAATTTCTTTATTTAGTCTAACCAATTTAAAATACATAGACTAGGAGATCAAGGGAAAAGTTGTAAACATAATCTTATAGTTAACATTTTTTTTGTGAAACTTGACGATGTCAATATATCTTATAAATAGATTATGCAATCATTCATTATACATGTGTGAATATATAAGAGAGGATGAATGAATCCTACGAGCACATCTATGGATCAAATTGAAATTTTCAAGAACCAAAACATCAAATCATGAATTTGGTTAGCAAGAACCAAGAACAAAGACTACCGAGAATCAGAGGTATTATTCAATCACATTAGGTGATAATCTTATTCATGTAATCTTAAATAAATCTGTATCAACAATAGAAGATTGCATACACCAGGTCAAATTTTAATTTTCTATCATTCTAACAAGTGGATCAAAGTGTATAAATCCTTTCAAGGAAGGTGGATTTAAAATTCCAACTATAAATCTCTTAACCGAGTGCACACTCAACAATGTTGCTAAAGCTCTTAACTGAGTATACTTTAACAGGTCTCCACAGATACTCTTAACCGGGTAGATCATCAAAGGTGATCAAATTTTAAGCCTTAACCAGACCCTTCCAATGTGTAGATAGTGAATATTTTGTGGGTGCCATCCCCACCATAGTGTTTACTTCCTAACAGGAGTTTTCTGTGATATCACATCTTGTGTTATGTGTCAATTACTTTCATGAATGTTTCTTTGAATGTTCACATATATGTTAATTTTATGAATTTATATATTGTACATAAATACAATATAGTTCAGATGATTGGACAAACAATTGATTACACAAAGGTTAATTGATTAAAGGATAAAAAAATTTTAGAGGTAATGATTCACCCCTCCCCTCTCAGTACAGACTTCCCATTAATTCCAACATATATATATATATACACTTTTGTTTCTCTATAGGGATCTGCACATCCTTCACAACATGATAGTCACTCCGAGCATGACTTCTTAGTGAGGAGTCATCATGATGAGTCCTAGGAACTTTCATATCTGCTCTAGACATATTACATACATATTTTTGATGTTTTATTATTTCATTTATAGACTCTAGAGTCGACTGACATGTGTATTATACACTTTGATTTATGTTTGACATGATCTAGACTCTAGAGTTGATTGACATGTGTACTATTTCATGCTTATAGTACATTGATCTCTATGTTTTATCTTTACATACTTGATGTTGGAAATATTCAGGACTAACAGAGTTACTGAGAGGGGAGGGGTGAATCAGTAACACTTAGAACTTTAAAACATTTCTACACATTTATATTCTTTAACCATTCATTCATCTAATCTACTGCAATCATGAAAATGTAAACATTCATAACACAAAGATTGGTAACCCAGAAACCTTCCAAATAGAAAGTAAAACTGGGGTGGGGATGGTACCCACAAAACTTTGGTACTGCAGTATAAAGTTGGCCGGTTAAGGCTTACAAAGATCACTTTTGACGATCTGCCCTGTTAGAAGCAATTTGGACTGCTAGGTCCACCTTGTTAGAGGATTTACAAACATACAATGAAGTATGCACTCGGTTAAGAGATTTACAAAAGACTGTTAAGTCTACCCGGTAAAAGGA
>MU217158.1:290667-302683 GCA_018584345.1 Thuja plicata | reverse complement strand
TGAAATTTTGGTTATTGCTTGAGACTCGCCAATATTTTCTACAAAAAAATTGTGATTAAAAAATATTCGCCAATACAAATAATTTGTTTTCCCAAAAAATTGAGAGATTCGCCAATAGGAATTAATTGTTTTAAAAATAAAATGAAAGATTCGCCAGGATTTTATATATTTTTCTAGAGTGGGGTTTCTTAAAGTTATCCCTGGTTTAAAAGAATTTAAGGCTTAGGAAAGGGTAGGATAGTGCCTAAAATGGTTCCTAAATTCATTCTAAACCATTATAGGTTGAATAGAGACCCTCAAATTTAATTATGAGAAAAGATGTAATGTTTTCATAATGTTGCTTGACAACATTTTAGCAACTTTTTATGTTGCATAAAAAGAAATGGAAAAAATGGATTCCGTTCGAGGAAACATGATGGGTAGTTTTCATAATGGCCTAGAATCATGGGCATGGCATGCTAAGGAAAAAAAAATCCCATTTCCTGAACCATTCGATGGAGAAGTGTAATTTTTGAAGTGAATCAAAGCTCTGTGTTCTAGTTTTCAGTAACAATGAACTTGCATTGAGTGTGAATGTGATTAGATGGATTGAAGTGTAAAATTTAGTGTTTTTTTGCATATTAGCCATAATAATAAGTACTTTTTGTTCAGTATCATAGTGGTTTTGAGTTCATTTGTTTATCTTAGTAAAAAATGTTTTAGTTAGTCTAGTTGCTGGTGTAGTTTAGGCAGTTTTTGGTTTCATGGCTCCCCCATAGAATCCAACCTTGGAAGTCATCTAGGTCTAGATGAATATGGTAGGGGAGCCTTTGTACATTGTAAATATGTAGGTAGCAGGTGTGAAGAGCCATTTTTCTATTTTTAAAGTCATGCCCTAGGCGAGCATTGAGTGTCTGGTTAGAGGTTTGACAGAGTGAAACAGGTGTGCATATGTAGGGGAATGAGTGAGTGCTCCAAAAAAAGTGTGGTTTCAGAGATTTATTAGTCCCATAGACACCTAGAAGTGAGATTAGGCCTTTTCCAATGCATCTAGGTAAATTTCTAGGTATAAATCAATGGACTAGACATTTCTTGCCTTATTAGCCCTATTTTTCCTACATTTCAAGATTCTACTGTACGGACAACTTAGGTACAAAGACCTACAAAATCTTAAGGATTTTGGAAAAGGGTATCTAGATCTCATGTTAGTTTTTTGGGTTATTTGGAAGTTTGGAGAAAGAATTGAGAAAAACCCTTTGTACATGGCTAATTGAGAAATTAGGCCTAATAGGGCCAAAAGGAGAGTCGATCTTTAACTCGATTGATTAAGGCTTGATGTGCCATTCCAATGGAGTCAAAAGGATGTCAATTAGTTATTTCAATGATGTATACACCCCCTGAAGCACTTTTGAAGATGTTGTGAAGAGTTTTCACTTGGAGTCATCCAAGATAGTGTGAAGATTTGAAGTAACCTTAATGATAGAGTGAAGATATTGGAGTTGACTTAGGGTAGTCTTAGGCCAGAAGACA
Source organism: Thuja plicata (assembly GCA_018584345.1). Taxonomy (NCBI): domain Eukaryota; kingdom Viridiplantae; phylum Streptophyta; class Pinopsida; order Cupressales; family Cupressaceae; genus Thuja; species Thuja plicata. The sequence goes on along the minus strand of MU217158.1, from coordinate 301,174 downwards.
AAATAATATCAAGGTTCTAGAAGTGATTTTAGGATATAGGGAAGGCTAGGACAAGTAGAGTCCTAGATAAGGGACTATGCAAGCACACCTTCGAGTACTTCTATCAGATTCGTATCAGAGCCTATTTGATCAAGCTTGTGGTGAATGTTCCAACTAGTAGAGTCAATAGGAGAGTCTATAATGATGACAAATGCAGAGTTGGCGAAGAAGGTAGATGAGAAAGAAGAAGAGAATATATTTCTCAAAGAGAGATTGACATAATTGGAACACAAAGAGGAACAAGTGGAAGAAAATATCAAAGAATTGAAGGATAAGGTTAAAGGGAAAGGAAAAGAATTTTCCATAGATAATGAAGTACCTGAAGCTGACCATGTCCTTACTAAAGAACCATTCTTAAAGGAATTAAAGGCTATGAGTGGTAAAGCACAGAAGGAGTTACTATCTTTAGTGGAAATATGGAACCAGAGATAGTCATAGATTGGAAAGAAGGACTAGAAAATCACTCTGAGTGTGATGGCATAACTAAAGCTCAAAAGGTAAAATTTTCTAAGACCAGACTAAAAGATTTTGCACTCACTTGGTGGAAATTTATCCAAGATGAGAGAGAGAAGAAAGGAAAGAAGCCCATTTATATATGGAAGGCTATAGTTGCAAAAATCAGAGATGCTTATGTACCTGAGGATTATGAAATCCAATTGCATAAAAGAAGACAAATTCTAAGACAAAAGGACTTAGATGTAAACTCTTATACTGAAAAATTTCATAGATTATGCATGAGGTCTTTTGATTTGCAGAAGATGATAAGGTGAAGTTTTCTAGATACCTTAATGGTCTCAAGTGGACTATACAAGATGAAATGAGTCTCTTAACTCCTGATACTCTTCAGAAATGCCACCAAATTACAATAAAGGTAGAAGAGAAGCTAAGGAAGAAAAAATATTCTAGCACCACCAGAGGTAGAGGAAAAGGAAGAGACAATAGAGGACAAAGATGTGGATATGGTGGAAGAATTTTTGAAACAAATAGTCAAGGAGAGACCAAGATTACTGAGAAACAAGATGGAATCTCCAATAGAGGTAACTCAAATAGACTAAGGAACTCTAATAATAGAGGAAGAAGTAATAACCAAGGAAGAGGTGACTATTTTGAAAACATGAAATGTTACCACTGCAACCAGATGGGACACCCTGCATATAGATGTCTAGAGAAAGGTACTACTTCCAAAGGAAGTGACAAAAAGTATAAACTATGTTCAAGAGGAGACTATTGGTGGAAGTAAACACACTGAGGTACCCTTAGAGTCATAGGAAGGAGAGAATTTAATGATGAGGAGGACACTGATTAAGTAGCCAGTGAAAGAGGAACCTAGTCAAAGGAGATAGCTATTTAGATTCAAATGCAAGATGATGGGCAAATTTTTTAGAGTCATCATAGAGTCAAGGTCTACTGACAACATAGTGTCAGAGGAGGAAGTCCGAAAATTGAAGATGAAGGGAATACCCCATACCAACCCATACAAAGTGACTTGGTTGAATAAAGGACAACATGTACTTTTCAATGAACAAGATTGGGTGGAATTCTCCATTGGGAGATACAAAGACAAGGTGTTGTGTGATGTTCTACCTATGGATGCATGTCACCTACTCCTTTGTAGGCCATGGAAATTTGACCAACATGCCATGCATGAAGGAGCAAAGATGGTGCAAGAGCACCTAGGTAGGCTAGTTGTGGAAACATAACCTAGGGTTTGCTATTTCTTTGTTTTGGCTTGTAGTGGTTCTAGCCAGACCACTAGGTGAATAAAGGGACCAAGAGTCCTAGTGTGTGAAGTGTTTGTAGGGGGATAGGTCTTATTAGTTCCTTGGTGGCCCTTAGGTCCTAAGGTCCAATTAGGGAATTTTAGCATCTTGTGTAAAAATGAGCCAAGAGAGGGACTAGAGGTCCTTTTTGATGTTGTTTCATCATATTTAGTGGATTGGACAATTTTGGATAGGGTTTGACCAAGTTTGACAATCAAACCCAAAAGTTGTCAATGTTGTCATTGACAAATTTTATGACAAATTGGCATCTTTGATGAAATTGGTTGGCTAACTATCTAAAACCAACCATTTAGTGTTTGGGTCATCTATATAAGACCATCGTCAGGATTTGTGAAGGGTTGGCAAGTTTGTGAAATTTCATGTATGGACTGTGTTAAGTAATAACAGTGAATATTTGTGTGTTTTAAGGTGATCAGGTAGTGTAATGGATTGAGGATGTTTCTATCAGAATTATTTCATGTAATTTAGGTTATCTTTGAACTTCTTGTGGTGTTAGATTGGTAGATTCAATAGTTTTAAGTGTTTTTTTTTAATATTTAAAGTTATATCCAGTCGCTGGTCTTGTTTTGAGCACTGTTTACAAATGTAGTCTTAGCTTTCTTTTCCACCGTGGCTTTGGTCTGGGCTCTTGGATTATGAAATTGGACTCCATTTACATTTTTTACATAGCAATATGGGCCCTAGAAGTGGTGGCATCTATTTTTAAGATGATGCCCTAGGCGAGTCAGAGTGGTATGGCTAGGGATCATCAGTGATTGTAGAACTAGCTAGAGGGATTAAAAGCATCCATAGCTTCAATAAGTGGAAGTGGGAAGGTAGAAGAGATAGAAGAGGAGCTCCAACCAAGAGGAGAAGTTGTGAGGATTTATTTTGTTTTCCAAGAAAGTTTATTTCTTGTGCAGATAGTAAAGGAGGCCTAAAACACTGAATTTTAGGCATGAAAGTAGGAAGGACTGTATAGACACTTCTGAGGGCTAAGCCCTAGAAAATATCTAGTTTCTATGAAAAGGGTGTGTAGATCCTAAGCCTATTTGGAACTTGTTAAGACATTTTTCTGAGATAATGCTAAAAAGGTGACCAAATAGGGCTAATTGCTTGTAGCCCTATTTTGGATGTAATTGCATAAGTTCTTGGAGCTTGTTTGTGGTTTTGAAGCAAGGTGAGTTTTTAGAGGTTGGAATTGGTCCTGTTGACATCTTTATATGTTTCCTTTTAAATTTGGTGAAGATTGGAATCCATTTGGATCAGATTGTACAAATGGGGCAAGAAAGACCAATTTGGGTCTAGTATGAGGTTTGCAAAAGTTGTGAGTTTTACTTTGTTGATGTTTACTAGTTGAAGGAATTAGGATCTTGTGATAAGATATCTAATGAGCCTAGGGTTAGTATAAGTACCCTAGTAGGTCAGTGAGTGACCTAAGAGACCCTAGAAGAGGTCTAAGGAGCAAGACTATTACTACATCAAAGTGGTATCAAAGCAAGTTGAGAAACTTGGGGAAGTTGGTTTATGTTAGAGGTGGAATCTTGTGGTTCTACAAAGATGGTGACAAATGCAGAACTAGCCAAGGATATGGAGGAGAAAAAGGAGAAAAGAAGACTCCTTGAGGGTACTTTGGAAGCAATGAGAGTGAAGATGGAAGAACTAGTAGATGCTACTAGGAAGAAAGAATATGAAGCAGAATCTAGTAGTAAGTGTTAGAGTAATCTTTAGTTATTACTCTTTTGTGCTTAAGTTTCACTTAGGTAGTTTCTATTTCTTAGAGTTTCCCTTTTAGGGTTTCGGTATCCTTTATAAGGATTCACCGCTTTGTATTTCATACAGAGATTGTAATCTTTTCATAATAGTTGAATATAGAAATCATTTCTTTCAACATGCTTTTGCAGTCTCTGGCCTTTTTGCCGCCATAGCTGCCTTCTCTCTTCTGTCTTCTTGCTTCTTCTGTAACAGTCTTTGCATGCAGGTGATCTTGGCTGAATTTGCCTTTATCAACTCCTACATGGTATCAGAGCTCTCCTGCAGTTGGCTGTTCGAGTTTTTTCTTAAGCATTTGAGGGTTTGCAGTTTGCCAGGCTTTTTCTGGCTTCTTTGTGTGGATTTAAGGGGGACCTTTGTTTCTGGTCACTTTGGGCCTAAACGGACATTATCATTGCGTCCAGAAGGCCCAAAAACCCTAGAATCCATATAAAGTTTGTCCATTTTGGACACCGGGGCATCTGGAGAATTTTTTCGGCCTCTTAAGGGCCGTACGGGCACGTTGTACAAGGCAAAAATAAAATAAAAAAAATTTTTTTAAGCATTTTTTCAATGCATGCAGTGTTTTTTATTACGCACCGCCGAGGTGCCACCACCCCACCACCGCGGCCCGGCCCCTGGCTGTGCCTTTTACCGCTGCCACCGCCTCCGCTACCGCTCAGCGGCCCCTCTGCCGCGCTCTGCCAGCCCACAGCCGGCCCCCTGCTCCGCCGCCGCCGCCCCTGCGGCACGGTTCTCTGTTGAACAGGTGGCCCTGCCGCCCTCCGCGCCCCCCCGCCACCCGGCGCCAACCCCGGTACCCCGCCGCCCCGCTCCGCCCGCCCGCTTTGGCGGCACTTTTCTGCCAGCCCCCGGGGGCTTCTTTTCTCTACGCGCGGTCCTATGAAGGACCAGGGGCTGCGGCCCAGCCTCCGAAGCACGCCATGCGTCTGGGGCCCCAAAATTTTTAGCCCCTGGGGCTTATCTGTGACCTTTTTTTGGTTTTTGGGGGTACCTGGGCCTTTTTTGCTCTATCTTGAGCATACGGGGGTCTTTTTCTGACTTTCATATACCGTCAGAAAGCTCTTTCCAAGAACTTTCCGATGATGGAGGTTAGGGTTTTGGGTTCTGCCATTTTGATAGCATTTTTTACTGTTGAAGTCTGATATTTTGTTTTGCCTTCCGAGAGTCATATCTGGCTCATCTGGACTCCTTTTTTGGCAAACGAGATATCGTTAGAAAGCTGGTTCAGTGTGCTATTTAGTGGCAGAGGTGTTTTTTTCCCGATTTTGCTCCATGTTTTCTCTCCTTCGTGTTTGGCATTTTATGCCCTCTAGTGGATTGCTTGGTTCTACAGGTCCTGGGATCTCTTCTTTTGAGTTCATAGCTCACTCTTCTTTCTGACATCTGAGCTTGTATGCTCCTTCTGATGCATTTTTATTCTGTAAACACACTGAGATAAAGTGCCTTCTTCTGCATTTTTGGGATCTTGTACACCTTGTTCGGTTTTAGTACTCGCACTTTGTTATAAAGTGCCATGGGGGATTATGATATTTTTGCCACTTTAGGCGCATCCACTTTTGTCAAGTGAGCGTACCTTCTATGACATTAGCCCATGTTGTGTGTTGATGACACTGCCCTTTATCCTGTGTGTGTGCTTCTGTTGCACTGTTGGTGTTCCTGGTTCTTCTTCTACAGATGTTTCTGGCATTGCATTTCAGTGTTCTTGTCACCTCTCCTAGTTCAGCATTATGGGGGGTTCACCTGTTGGTTCTATTGCTTCCTGGTTCAATTGATCAGCTCTTCAGACATTTGTCTTCTCTACCTGATCATGCACTTCAGTGGGGGTTCCAGCAGTCTCTTTTGACAGATTTTTTAGACATGCTTCGGAGATGCTTCTTGCTCTTTCTTTTTCCTTTCTCTGGGACTTCTTTTCCCTTTATGTTTTGGGTACCTGATAAGGCCTTGTTGCCGGGACCCATCTTTCCTTCTTTCTGCAGTAGTTTAGCTATTTTTCTTCTCCCTAAGTTACACTTAACGGGGGGTGTTAGAGTAATCTTTAGTTATTACTCTTTTGTGCTTAAGTTTCACTTAGGCAGTTTCTATTTCTTAGAGTTTCCCTTTTAGGGTTTCGGTATCCTTTATAAGGATTCACCGCTTTGCATTTCATATAGAGATTGTAATCTTTTCATAATAGTTGAATATAGAAATCATTTCTTTCAACATGGTTTTGCAGTCTCTGGCCTTTTGGCCGCCATAGCTACCTTCTCTCTTCTTGCTTCTTCTGTAACAGTCTTTGCATGTAGGTGATCTTGGGTGAAGTTGCCTTTATCAACTCCTACAGTAAGGGTAAGAAGAATATGGAGGAAGAAGACTACATTCCTGAACTTGACCCAATGTTGAATGAGTAACCTTTCTTAAAGGCCATAAAGGCACTAAGTGGAAAATCTTTGGAAGGGATACCTTTATTTGGAGGAAAGGTGGATATTGAGGTAGTCATGGACTGGATTGAAGCAATGGAAAATCATTTTGAATGTGAAGGGATAAGTGAGGCCCAAAGGGTTAAAGTGGCCAAGTCTAGACTCAGAGGGTCAGCTTTGACTTGGTGGAAATACCTTTAGGATGAGAGGGTAAGCATGTGAAAACAACCAATAGAAAATTGGAATGCTATGGTAGCCAAATTGAAGGAGAGTTATCTTCTGGAGGACTACAAAATACAGCTCCATAGGAAGAGACAAAACTTAAAGTAGAAAGACCTAGATGTGGCCTCATATACTAAGGAATTCCAAAGACTATGTTTAAGGTCTAAGTTGCAAGAAGAAGATCCAATCAAAGTGGCTAGGTACATGGGTGGGTTGAAGTGGAACATCCAAGAGGAGCTAAGCCTATGGACACCTAACACCATCTATAAGGAAACTTAGGTGTGGAAATAGCTTTCTACACTAATCTCTAAAGGAAAGTATTGTGAAAATTATTTTAAATCCTTACAATTTCATATTCGTTAACTACTTTAACAAAAATATTGCAGCCATATACCATGCATATAGAAAATAGAGAATGACACAAATGATTTACCCTGGGGAAAACCTTTCAGTAAAAAACCCCAGCACTCCAAAACCTGCACAATGTATTATCTTTAACACAACAGTTACAACACACTTGCAATGCAAGTTCTTTCAGGAGACAATTAACACTCAAAGGCAAATCCAGTAGCTCTAGATCATACCAACACTACACTCTTTTTCTATATCTTTCTGCAACCCTAAAAAATTCTTATATTATGTGCTTTCCTTTTTAGGGCAACTTACAAAGATAGCCGTATTAGGGTTTTAACATTCTCTGAGAAAATACGAACCGCAAAAAAAAATTCCACGACTGTGGAAGAGTGTATAGTACTCAACTTTATTAGTTGCCACATGTCATTGCATGTCTTCACCCATCATTGAATCTTCTATAAATAGCTCTTACGTGTCATAGGAATCCGTCATAACCATTTCAGCCATGATCTCCTTACACACAATTCAAGATGTCAACACATCAAGTGGAGTGACACATCAATATGCCAACTAGACATGTACACTCACACTTAATTACATTATTTTCTAGAAATACATTTTACAAAACAAATAATAAGAATAGGAATTGTCCAAGGTTGAGACACCTTATTCTTAACACCATCCAAAAGTGTCATCAGTTCGCTCTAAAGGTGGATGAGAAGAATAAGAAGAAAGGGGATTCTAGTTTCAAGAACAATAATAACAATAGAGGTAGAGGAAGAGAACAAAGGGGTCAAAGAGGGGGCTATCAAGGAAGGGGTAGTGAACAAAGATCCCAAGGAGAAAATAAGTTGATAGAGCAGCAAACTAAGAACAATTCAAGAGGAGGCTATAACAGAGGTAGGGGTAACAATGGGGGTTCTAATAGAGGAAGAGGAGGTAGGAGTGGATCCTAATTTGCCACTATGAAGTGTTATTATTATGGTCAACTAGGTCATCCAACTTATAGATGTCCTAATAAACCCTCTATAGAAAACAATGACAAAAGAGTAGCATATGCACATGAGGATACTTCTAGTGTCAAGAATCCAGAGGTGGATCATCTAGATTCAGAAATGGGTGAGAACCTGATGTTTAGAAGGGTCTTAATAAGGCAACCAATCAAGGATGAGCCTAAACATAGAAGGGCACTATTTAGAATCAGATGTAAGATTCTTGGAAAAGTGTGCAAGGTGATTGTTGATTCTGGATCCACAGACAACATCATTTCAAAGGAGGTAGTGGTGAAGCTTAAGTTAGCCAAAATACCCCATGTGAACCCTTATAAGGTGACATGGCTCAACAAATGCCAGAGTGTCTTGGTTAATGAGAAAACATGGGTACAATTCTCAATAGCAGGATATAAGGACAGATTGCTTCATGACATCCTACTAATGGATGCTTGTAATTTGCTTCTTGGGAGGCCTTGGCAATTTGATGATAGATAATTATATGATGGGAAGGAGAACTCCATTACATTTAAGAATGGAGGAAAGACCTTCAAAATTCAGTCTTTGTTAGAAGATGAGGAACTACAGAGTAAGACTCCTAATGTTATGTTATGCAGTGGTAAGGAGTTTTTGAGGGACATTAGAGATGATGAGGGAGAAGGTTATGCCATTGTGTTAAAACCTAACGAGGAGGAGACATCAGTAAGGGAACCACTACCAAAGGAAGTGCAAGAATTTCTTGAGAAATATAATGAAATTGTGAGTGATAGTACTTCTACAACCCTACCACCTAAGAGGGTTATAAGTCATCAAATAGACTTTGTACCAGGGGAATCCTTGCCCAATAAAGTAGCATACAAGTTGACTCTAGATCAAAACTTGGAGGTAGCAAGACAAGTACAAGAACTCTTGGATCAAGGCTTGATCAAGAAGAGCATTAGCCCATGTGTAGTCCCGGTTGTTTTAGCATCAAAGAAGGGGGGAAAGTGGAGATTATGCACAGAATCAAGGGCTATAAATATGATCACAATAAGGTACAGATTCCCAATTCCAAGGATAGAGGGTCTTATGGATTTCCTAGGTGGGGAAATGTACTTCACAAAGCTAGATTTGAAAAGTGGTTATCAGCAAATCAGGTTGAAGGAAGGTGATGAATGGAAAATGGCATTCAAAACCATAGATGGGTTATATGAATGGCTTGTGATTCCATTTTCCCTCTCTAATGCTTCGAGCACATTCATGAGGCTCATGATTTAGGTTCTCAAGGATTTCACTGGAAAGTTTGTGGTGGTATATCTTGATGATATACTAATTTTCAATAAGACAAGAGAGGAACATGTCAGACATGTGGAGGCAGTATTGAAAAGGTTACATGAAGAGAAGTTGGCCATTAACCTTGAGAAGTGTGAGTTCTTTAAATAATAACTAGTCTACTTGGGCTTTGTTGTGTCCAAGGGGTCTTTGAAGATGGACAAAGAAAAAGTTGCTGCAATTTTGAACTGGCCTCCACCTACCACAGCCACTGAGGTAAGGAGTTTTCATGGCCTTGCCCAATTTTATAGAAATTTTATTAGGAACTTCAGTGGGATATGTGCTCCATTAATGGATACCATTAAGGGTGGGGTCAAAACTAAGTTAAAATGGAATTTGGAAGCTGAAAAATCTTTTGAAATGTTGAAAAGACAAATGGCTACTCAACCTGTCCTACAGTTGCCAAGATTTGATAAGTTATTTACCATTGAGTGTGATGCTAGTGGAATGGTAGTAGGGGGTGTGTTAAGTCAAGAGGGTAGACCTATTGCCTTCTTTAGTGAAAAATTAAATGAGCCAAAGAAGAAATATTTTTCTTATGACTTAGAGCTTTATGCTCTAGTCCAATCTTTGAGCAAATGGAGTCATTATCTATTGCCTAAAGAATTTATGGTATTTATAGATAATCAGGCCCTTATCTACATTAACACACAAGAAAAGCTAATTAATAGGCATTTAAAGTGGATGGAATACTTATAGGCATTCACTTTTACTATCAAACACAAAAAGGGTCAACTCAACAAGGTGGCAGATGCTTTGAGCAAGAGATTGTTAATAGTGCAAGAAGTCCACTTGAATAGCATTGGGATTGATACTTTTAGAGACCTATACAAATTAGATGAGGATTTTGGTGAAGCCTATAAGGTATGTGTTGACTTTGAGAATCATTTTCATAGCAAGTTCTCTGATTACACTATACATAATGGTTTGTTTTTTACAGGCAATCAGTTCTGTGTACCCAAAGGGTCAATGAGGATGAACCTCATCCAAGAGATGCATAGTAGCTCTCTAAGTGGTCATTTTGGTAAGGAAAAGACCTTAGAATTAATCCAAAGGTTCTACCATTGGCCAAAATTGGTGAAGGATGTCACCAAGTATTTAGAATAGTGTGTTGTTTGCATGAAGAAAAAAGGAGGAATGAGTAATACAGGGTTGTATCAGCCTCTACTTGTCCCTAATAGACCATGGGAGTGTGTAAGTGTGGATTTCATTATGGGGTTACCCAAAACTAAACAGGGGTATTATTAGAAAAAATAGTAAGATAAGAGCAAGGAAATTGTTTAATCTAAGAGTTAGGTTTAAGAAGTGATACCATGAATAATGCAGAACTAAGTGCATACACCAAAATACAATTAGGTAAGGAGACAAGATTTTGAAGGGGGAAAAGAAAAAAAAAACCCCCGTGATAATATTATGAATGGGCAAAAATCCCTAGAGAGAGAGAGAGAGAGTGAGCTATGCTCTTACAATGATATTCAAGAAGTGAAGAATTGTGTCTAATGTGTGTGAGAGAAAGAAAACCATCTCTTTAATAGAGGTGAGGAGGGAGTTACATTGTAACTCCCATTTCTATAGATGCCACATGTCATAAGTGTGTGAGCCAAGTGTAGGATTCCTCATAAGGAGGAATATCTAAGAATAATAAAGGATACCTTGGTTT
>MU217158.1:267205-282998 GCA_018584345.1 Thuja plicata | reverse complement strand
ATGCCACATGTCATAAGTGTGTGATCCAAGTGTAGGATTCCTCATAAGGAGGAATATCTAAGAATAATAAAGGATACCTTGGTTTATCCTAGTAAATATAACAACCAAGGAAAGATTAATTCTAACAAGTATGATAGCATTTATGTAGTTCTTGATAGGTTTAGTAAAATGGGACATTTCATTCCATGCAGAACTACTAATGATGCTAGCCAGATAGCTTATTTGTTTTTCAAAGAAATAGTAAGGATTCATGGTCTTCCCTTGAGCATAGTCTCTGATAGAGATGTAAAATTTATGAGTCATTTTTGGAGAACTTTGTGGACAAGGCTGGGTGCTAACCTATCTTTTGGTTCAGCTTACCACCCTCAGACTAATGGCCAAACTGAGGTGGTCAATAGAGTATTGGGTAACCTTTTGAGGTGCCTAACTAAGGAATATGGATAGACTTGGGATGTGGTCATTCCTCAAGTAGAATATGCTTACAATGATAGCAAGAATAGAATAAGAGGAAAGAGTCCATTTGAGGTGGTTTATGGAATGAATCCTAGGGGTGTTTTTGAGCTCAGGGATCTTGGTGGAATAGAGTAAAAAAGTGGCCGTGCAGAACACTTCACCTCCACCATGAAGGAGATACAAGACCAGGTAAAGAAGCAGATACAAGACAGTCAACTTAAGTTGAAAACCAAGGTTGATGAGAAAAGGAGGGATGTTCAATTTGAAGTGGGTGACTATGTGATGGTCCATTTAAACAAATCTAGACTACAGAAGGGTGTCCCTACCAAGATTCAGATGAAAAGGGTGGGACCCTGCAAGATCTTAGCAAAATATGGAGCTAATGCATATAGGGTGGACTTACCATCATATTTAAGCATCTCTCCCATATTCAATGTTCAAGACCTAATAGAGTTTAGAGGATAGATGGAGGATATAAATCCAACTAGCCAAGGGGTCAGTGCTGATGTGGAGGTTATTGCCTTACCTCCAAAGTTTCCTATGGTGGCTGATAAAGTCCTGGACTCCCAGGTCAAGAAGACCACTAGACACAAAGTCTACATGGAACATTTGATTTAGTGGAAGGATAGACCAGAATCAGAGGCTTCATGGGTTTAAGCTATATATTTCAAGAAGGTGGGCCTCTCAGAGGAGCTATTGTCCACAAAAGTGACATGACTTCTCCTTTTTGGGGGAGTATGGTGCAGGAACACCTAGGTAGGCTAGTTGTTGAAACATAGCCTAGGGTTTGATATTTCTTTGTTTTGGCTTGTAGTGGTTCTAGCTAGACCACTAGGTGAATAAAGGGACCAAGATTCCTAGTGTGTGAAGTGTTTGTGGTGGGATAGGTCTTATTAGTTCCTTGGTGACCCTTAGGTCCAATAAGGTCCAATTAGGGAATTTTGGCATCTTGTGGAAAAATGAGCCAAGAGAGGGACTAGAGGTCTTTTTTTATTTTTTTTCATCATATTTAGTGGATTGGACAAGTTTGGATAGGGTTTGACCAAGTTTGGCAATCAAACCCAAAAGTTGCCAAAAGTTGTCAATGTTGTCATTGACAACATTGACAAATTTTATGACAAATTGGCATCTTCGATGAAATTGGTTGGCTAACTGTCTGAAATTGACCATTTAGTGTTTGGGTCATCTATATAAGACCATCCTTAGGATTTGTGAAGGGTTGGCAAGTTTGTGAAATTTCATGTACGGACTCTGTTAAGCAATAAAAGTGAATATTTGTGTGTTTTAAGGTGATCGGGTAGTGTAATGGATTGAGAATGTTTCTGTAAGCATTGTTTCATGTAATGTAGGTTATCTCTAAACTTTTTGTGGTGTTATATTGGTAGATTCAATATTTTTAAGTGTTTATTTAATATCTTTAAAGTTTAGTCCAGTCGCTGGTATTATTTTGAGCACTGTTTACAAATGGAGTCTTAGCTTTCTTTTCCACCATGGCTTTGGACCGAGCTCTTGGATTATGAAATTGGACTCCATTTAAATTGTGTACATAGAAAGATGGGCCCTGGAAGTGGTGGCATCTATTTTTAAGATGATGCCCTAGGCGAGTCAGAGTTGCATGGCTAGGGATCATCAATGATTGCAGAGCTAGCTAGAGGGATTGAAATCATACATAGCTTCAATAAGTGGAAGTGGGAAGGTATAAGAGATAGAGGAGGACCTCCAATCAAGATGATAAGTTGTGAGCAGTTTTTTTTTTTTCCAAGAAAGTTCATTTCTTGTGCAGACAGTAAAGGAGGCCTAAAACCCTAAATTTTAGGCATGAACGTAGGAAGGACTGTACGGACACTTCTGAGGGATAAGACCTAGAAAATATCTGGTGTCTCTAAAAAGTGTATCTAGATCCAAAGCCTATTTGGCACTTTTTAAGACAGGTTTCCAAGATAATGCTGAAAAGGTGACCAAATAGGGCTAATTGCTTGTAGCCCTATTTTGGAGGTAATTGCATAAGTTCTTGGAGCTCATTTGTATTTTTGAAGAAAGGTGAGTTTTTAGATGTTGGAATTTGTCTTGTTGACATTTTTATATGTTTCCTTTTCAATTTGGTGAAGATTGGAATCCATTTGGATCAGATTGTACAAATGGGGGAAGGAAGCCCAATTTGGGTCTAGTATGAGGTTTGCAAAAGTTGTGAGTTCTACTTTGTTGATGTTTACTAGTTGAAGGAATTAGAATCTTGTGATAAGATACCTAATGATACTAGGTTTAGTAGAAGTACCATATTAGGTCAGTGAGTGACCTAAGAGACCCTAGAAGAGGTCTGAGGAGAAATAATAGTACTACATCAAAAGAATTATTATTTTTTCAAGAAGGACAATGTGACATTTAAAATAAAGTCACTGTTAGAGGATGGAGGGATGAAGTCATCCAGCCCCAATTTCCTTATGGTCATTGAAAAGGAGTTATTAGAAGCATTAGAAGAAGGAGAGGGAGTTGTTTTTGCACTTGTATTGAAGCCAAATAAGAAAGTGTAGACAAGGTAGTCATGAAGACCTAATTGCCTAAGGAAGTGTAGGAGATGTTACAGAAGTATGAAGGAATTGTGAGTGATGGAAAACCATCAACCCTACCCCCTAAGTTAATTGTAAGTCATCAAATATACTCTATCCCAGGAGCTACCCTTCCTAATAAGGAAGCCTGTAAAATGACTCCTCAACAAAATGAGGAAATCGCTAAGCAAATCTAAGAACTCTTAATCCAAGGTCTCATTAGGAAAAGCATTAGTCCTTCTGCCATAGCCACTATCTTAGCACCCAAAAAGTGAGGAACTTGAAGGATATGTACTAACACTAGATCAATAAACTAGATTACCATTAGATATAGTTTCCCTATCCCTAGGATAGAAGACCTAATGGACTGTCTAGGAGGAGCCAATTTTTTCACAAGGATTGACTTATAGAGTGGATACAACAAAATCAGTTTCAATGAGAGAGATGAATTGAAGACAACCTTCAAGACCATAGAAGGACTATATGAATGGATTGTAATGCAATTTAGGCTATCCAATGCCCCATATACATTCATGAGATTAATGAATGAAGTATTTAAATAATACATATGAAAATTTGTGGTAGTGTATCTAGATGACATACTCATCTATTGTAGGACCAAAGAAGAACACCTCAGACATCTGCATATAGCTTTCAAAAATCTAAATGAGGAGAACTTGATGATAAATTTGGAAAAGTGTGAATTCATGAAGCAGGAGTTAGTGTATCCTGGGTTTGTGTTGTCCCAAGGCAATCTAAAGATGGATCCAAGCAAAGTGGAAGCCATTCTCAATTGGCCTACTTCAAGAACAACAACAAAGGTAAGAATTTTTAATGGCTTACCTCAGTATTATAAGAGTTTCATAAAGCAATTTAGTTCAATTTGTGCTCCTATGTTAGATACTATCAAAGGTGGAATGAAAACTAAGTTTGTGTGGAATGATCAAGCTAACCATGTAATTCAGTTGTTGAAGAAGAAAATCTCCACTCAACCAATCTTTATTTTTCCAAGATTTGAGAAGTTATTCATAGTGGAGTGTGATGCTAGCAATGTGGCTATTGGTGTTGTCTTGAGCCAAGAGGGAAGACCAATGGCTTTCCAAAGTGAAAATCTAAGAGAATATAAGATGAAGTACTCTTCTTATGACCTAGAGATGTATGCTCTAGTCCAAGCACTGAGGAAGTAGAAGCACTACTTGCTTCCAAAGGAATTTGTAGTCTTTTCAGATAACCAACCACTGAGTTTCCTGAATTCACAAGATAAGCTTAGTCATAAACATATGAAGTGGGTAGAATATTTTTAGGCCTACACCTTCAACATTAAAAATAAAAATGGATTTTAGAATATGTAGAAGATCTCTGACAGTACACAAAATATACCTGCAGAGCATGGGTATTGAGAGCTTCAAAGACCTATATGCAGAAGATGGAGACTTTGCTGACATCTATAAGGTATGTCTAGAATACAAGAATTTTTTTCATAGTGAATTCTCTTAATTTACTTTGTAGTGTGGTCTATTGTTTAAAGGAAGTCAATTATGTGTTCCTGAGGGTCTATAAGAGAAAAATAGATTCAAGAGAAGCACAATGGTGCACTTAGTGGGCATTTTGTTGTCAACAAGACCCAAGAATTGCTGCAGAGGTTTTACTTTTGGCGTAAGATGAATTTTGACATTAGGAAGTATGTAGAAGGTTGTGTTGTATGTCAGAAAGAAAAGGGTACATCTTCTAATGCAAGAATTTACCAACCTCTTCCCATCCAAAGTAGACCATGGGAATGCTTGAGAATGAATTTTGTGGAAGGATTACCTAAGACCAAATAGGGACTGGATAGAAGTTATGTTATTCTAGATAGATTTAGTAAGATGGAAAACTTTGTACCCTGTAAGATAGTCCATGATACAATTCAAATAGCTCACCTATTCTTCAAGGAGGTAGTTCAAAAACATGGGTTACTATTGATCATAGTGTCAAATAGAGATACAAAGTTCATGAGTCACTTTTTGAAGACCCTATGGAAAAAGATAGGAACCAAATTATCTTTTGGGTTTGCATATCATCCTCAGACTGATGGTCAAATTAAGGTAGTAAATAGGAGTCTAGGGAAACTCCTAAGGTGCTTAATTAAAGAGTATAGTCAAGCTTAGGACCAACTCATTGGACATGAAGAATATGCATATAAAGATACAGTGAATAGGAGTACTGGTAAGAGTCCTTTTGAGATAGTTTATCCATTACACCCTAGAGGCATATTTGAGATGAGAGATCTAAAGGATGGAGCCAAGGCTAGTGGCTATGCAGAATATTTTCCACATTCTATGTAAGAAGTGCATGAGATAGTGAGAAATATATTGACTGAAAATATAGAAAAGTAAAGAGCAAGGTGAATAAAAAAAAGGGATGTCCAGATCCAAGTTGGGGATCTATTAATGGTACATCTCAACAAGGAAATATTGCAAAAAGGAGTCCCTCATAAGCTACAGATGAGAAGAATTGGCCCATGTACCATTCTAGAAAAATATGGCACTAATGCATACAAAGTGGAACTTATAGAGGATGTTGGTTTATCTAATGTGTTCAATGTAGAAGACTGGGTCTTATACAAAGGACCAATACCAAATCTAGATCAAAGTTTAACTGAGGTCATATAGGAGGTGGAGGAACTCAACTTACCATCTACACCATCAAAGAAGGAAGAATGAATATGGGATTCAAGAGTCTAAAAACACACTAGGAAGGAGTACAAAGAACATCTTGTGAAGTGACATGGAGAAACAGATGCATATGCTACATTGATTAGGGAGATAGAGTTAAAAAAGCTGGGCATTGATACCAACTTGATCAATCCAAGGGTGGATTGAATCTTTCTATTTGGGGAGGACGGTGCAGGAGCAGCTAGGCTAAATCCATCCCTAAGTTTTTGTATTGGCTTGTCCTGACCCTAGAAAATTTAGTAGGTTTTGTTTTTACCTTATAAGGTCTACAAAGAGTGTTCCTATGTGGATTATACTAGGTTCATTCCAACCTAAATGTTTATTGCTTTCTAGTTGTTAGAGCTAGTTTAGGCCTAATGTGGGAAAATGGGTTTCAAAGTGTCTAAAAGCCTTTAAGGCTTAGGAAAGGGTATGATAGTGCCTAAAATGGTTTCTAGATTCATTCTAAACCATTCTTGGTCGAATAGAGACCCTCAACTATAATTATGCAAAAAGTTATAATGTTATCATAATGCTGCTTGAAAACATTTTAAAGTATGTTTTTATGTTGCATGACAACAAATGGAAAAATTGGATTCCTTTAGAGGAAACATGATGGGAAGTTTCCATAATGACCTAGAATCATGGGCATGAAATGTTAAGAAAAAATAGATCCCATTTCTTGAGGCATTGGGTAGAGAAGTGTAATTTTGGAAGTGAATGAAAGCTCTGTGTTTTGGTTTTCAGTAACAATGAACTTGCATTGAGTGTGAATATGATTGGATGGATTGAAGTGCTAAAGTTAGTGTTTTTCTATGTAGTATCCATAATCACATTGATGCATAGGCAGTCATGCTTTAGGATGCTGCCTAAAGTTGTGAAAAATAGACAAGGATAGAAAAGAGGATCATTCATAAGCAAGATGATAGGAACAACATGATACAAAGTTTAGAACAGAAGAATTTTCATGATGAAGATGTCAACATCTTTGGCATTGTTGTCAAAGAGGGAAACATTTACTGAAAGAGGGAGATGTTTACCATACTTAGAGATAAAGGGAGAGTTTACTGAAAGAGGGAGTCTACAGATGAACAAACACAGAAATATTTGAGTGTGATTATAGACACAGAAGGAAAAATGTTTTACAAGATGAGAATCATAAAGAAGCTAAAGACATTAATGAAGATTTGTTCATATCAAGGAACACAAGAAGATTTTTTGGATTGTATGGTAACTATGGTTGGAAAATTATTGTTTTATTGTTTAGTGTCACCATCAATGCCAAAGAGGGAGATTGTTGGAAAGATTTTTGGAAAGCTACAATGGAAACAATTATTGTTTTGTCATTGATGTCAAACCTTAACTTGTAAGACTATTACTATGTGTTTGAGTACCATATCTATTGATTGATGAAGAAAATTTAACAAGAATGCCAAGTGGAATGGTTGAGTTATGGTAAATCACAAGGGTGCTTGATCAGTTGGCATGTTGGCATAGTAATGTTTTGTTTATCTTCTTATGATAGTTTAATGAGAACAGTTTATGCCGAGAAAAGTCTGTGATGACTGAGCACCAGTAAATTGCCAAGGAAACTAGTGATGACCAAGTGGAAGAACACAGTGTTGGCTGAGCAATAGTATTTTGGTAATTTTTGAGATTTGAGATGTTTGGCCGACATAATTGATTTTATTGGGATATGTAAAGTTAATTAACGATAAACACGATTGGTCCACACTATTTAAATGCATGGGTAACCATAATTAATGCATGGATCACATATTTAATAAGTGATTTCTTTGGAGAAGTAAATTAAATGTAAAGATGGAAAGATCCATTGGATCTGACCTAACCTAAGATATACGATCTTGATTAAGTGGCAAAAGATTTATCAGACCTAGATGAAGAGGTCTATGATAACCTCAAGGGGTTATTCATGATGAGTAGGAGAGAGAGGCAAGAAGTGTATGCAAGAGGATTGCATAGTTAATTGACTGATTGGCATGATCTAGTAGAGAAGGTTGAACAGAGAAACAAAGATCTATGAGAGTGATTGCTTGACAAATTTCCAAGTAGATCTAAATATTGAAATGAGAATGGAGGCCACTTAGTGAATTACCATTAGATCTTAATTAGATCTAGATTTGCAAAGTAAGTTGTATGTATTAGATCACACCTGTTGATTACTTTCTAACCATTGCATTAGTTGAAATACTTTAACTAGGTTGACCTAACAGTCATTGTATAAATTCTTTGAGCAAGGTGACATTCAGGTGGAATGTTCTAAGTCCTCTAACAAGGCCACTCCTGACAGGGTGATTAAATCCTTTAGCCAGGTCACATTTAGCAATGTGTTTTGTAACCTTTAACAGGGTTGGCTCCTAACAGAGCTCACTTTAGAAGAGTGAAAACTTGATAGCATGTTATTGGTGATTTTTCCCAAATTGGGTTTCCACGTTAAATACTGGTGTCAACTTGTGTGAATGTTTATGTTGTGTTTTACTATTAAGTTTCTGCAAGCTCATTACATTTGAACAATAAAAATACATAAGTATGTTGTGGATTTATGCTACTACTGCCCAGTAGAAATGATTTGTTCAAAGTAGGATAAAGTTTAATTTGGTACATCTAGACCTGAGGATAACTGATTCACCCCCCTCTCAATTATTCTGAATTCATTCTAACAATTGGTATCATAGCTTTGGTCTCTTGAAAATAGTTTTAAGGTACTTGGAGCAAAAGATCAAGATGTATAAAAATGAGGTACCAAAGTTGAACAAAGATAATTTCCCTGCATGGTAGAGTTTGATGAAATTGCATTTGGCTAGTATTGGTGATTCTGCTAAGCACTATGTTGAACATTATTATGTAGCCCCCACTACACTTGCCACAATTGCATAGTTAAGAGAAAAATAGGAACACAATCAAGAAATGTTGGAGATTACATCATCTCTAAACTATCATGAGTTTGAAGACATAAAGAATTGTACAACTACAAAGAAAATTTGGGATGTCCTTTCCACCATCTATGGAGATGATACAAATGTACTAAGAGCCAAATCTAAAAGTTTAAGAGTTAAGTTTGATGAAATGAAAGTGCAAGAAGGAGAAAATATAGTTCAATATTATGGTAGGATAAAGGAAGTTTTAAATGCTATCAGAGGAGCTAAGGGAACAATTGATGATAACACCATTATGAGAAAGGTACTGATAAATCTTCTTCTTATATATGCTATTAGAGTCTTTGCAATTCAAGAGTTAATATGTAATCCTAATAATAATTTGACATTGGAAGGTATGGTAGGCAGACTTACTGCATTCAAGATGTCAAATTTGGATAACTACACTCCATAAGCTATCAAATTTGCATTCAGATCCCAGTTGGTCCTTAGCAAATCAAAGAAAGGAAAGAAATGTGTGAACACTAATAGTGACACTACAGATGATGATCTGGAAGAACTTGAAGCACTAATGGCAAAAAGACTATCTAGAGGAAAAGGAAAATTCAAAGGTAAACTTCCTATCATTTGTTTTTCATGTAACAAAGTTGTTCATAATGCTACAAGATGTCCTGACAAGAATGACAAAGATGAAAGAAGGGACAAAAAGTACAAAGATAGAAAGGATGACCGAGACTTCATAAAGTATAAAAATTACAAAGACAAAGGTAAGAAATCTTGTTCTATAGCTAAAGAAGCTTCTGATAGTGAATCTGACAATACTGATGAAAATGATATAGAGGTTGTATATGTTGCTATGAAAGATGATTATGATGATGATGAGAAAACTGCACTAATTTATTATATGAATAAAGGTGACCATTGGATTACTGATAGTGGTTTTTCACATCACATGATTGGTGATAAAGATAAATTTGAAACTGTAAAGGATAAAATCATGTGTGATGTGATGGGGGTTTGATTTGTTTAGAGTATATTGATTTCCTTAACCTTACTTTATATTTAATTGAATTATATTTATTGTGTATTGCAATTGTGATTAGGGAGAAGATAAGATGTTTCTCTTTTATTCCCAAATGCACAAATGGGAGATCCAAGTTGATCAACCCCAAGGAAGGGCTAATGCACAAATGAATCAACTATTTGGAAAGGAGAATAACAAGAGAGATACCTTAAATTCTGCTAATTTTATGTATAGATATGATATATGATAGTAATTGAAGGAATGGGAGAAATGCACTAACCTTAAAATATTGTAGATCAAAGAATGTTTTTTTCTAAGGTTTGTATATTGTTTCTAGAAAAACTGACAGTTAATCTCAAACTGGAACGCAGAGACGAACAAAACCCAGAAATATTTTTCCATTCCGATGTTGTCTTATGAAAAAGGTTGACCTTGACCCAAAAATGTCAATCCTGACCCAATAATGTCAACCTTGACCTACATAGGTTTGACAGAAAATATGTTCATGTCGTCTGAAAGAAAGACAAAAAGGGTATCCAGATCTAGTCTCAAATCTGTTGTTCTATACCTATACCTACAAGAAAAAGGGGATTGTTTTTTGTGGGGGAGGGGTTTGCCTTGGTCAAACCCCAGTTTTGGAATTAACCTCAAATGCATGTAATTGAAATTGTAGAAATAGACAAAGTAAATGCATCAATTCACCTTGCTTGAAAAAGTCCTTGTGGTGGATTCGAATCCTTGAATCCACAAGTATGCTTCAAAATATAGAATGTAGAAAGGTAGGATTTCTTCAATCTCTTTCTTGTAGATCTCTAACACCAAGTCTTGAATGGGTTCTTGAATTTAGAATAGCCTTGGAAGAAGGTGGAAGGAGAGATCACCAAAAGGGCACTATGTATCTTGAATCCTTCAATGGCCTCCAATGGATCTCCTTCATGAAAATGGATACTTGAATGGATGAATGCTTGCTTTGAAATATTTCTCCTTAGCTTGCTTGAATCACCCTTGAAGATAGTTTGCTTGATGATGGTTATCGTTCGTAATGCTTTAATAGAGGACTTAGAGAAAATGAGAGAGAAAGCTTCCCTTTTATATGAAATTAAGTCACAATCTTCTAAGGAGGCATACATAGGAGGATTAAATTCCCATTAAAGATTTTACCCCTAGGAGAGGACCTATATTAAATACAATTTAGGAATCAACACTTTGGAACCTGAAACAGCCGACCCGAAAGCGGGAAATACTTTTTGCAAAGGCCGACCTCCAAAAACTATGAGACCCCAGGATCTGAACCCTGGGTCAAGGTTGAGGCCAACCTTGACCTAGGTTAGGGTTGAAATCGACCCTGACCTAGGTCAGGTTCAAGGTTGACATAGACCAAAATGGTTGACTCTGACCCTGAAGCCCAAAATCACCAGTCTGCAGTTCAGAATGCATAAATTAGGCTAAACATGAGTAGAAAGAAGGACAAAATAGGGGGGAAGCCATGTCAAGATCTGAACCCATTCAAGGTGCTTTCCATGACACCAAACCACTTACTTGGAAGGCTAAACATGTCTACAATTGAAGTGCTTCCATTTTCTAACTATACAGAAACATTAGATTAGTGTAAAGGTGGTTATGTTAAATTTGGTAATGATGCACCATGTCTTGTTAAATGGAAAGGATCAATTAACTTGACTGACAAGATTAGATGTGACAATGTATATTGGGTTGATGACCTTAATTATAATTTATTGAGTGTTGCACAGCTGAATAATTTTGGTTATAGAGTTGAATTCCATCACAAGAAGTCAAAGATCTATGATGCCACTGGAGAATTAGTTATAAGTGGTGATAAAACAAAAGATAACTTGTTCTATCTGGACTTATTTGATGAGACATGCTTGTTTACAAAATATAATGATGTTTGGTTAAGGCATAAAATGTTGTGTCATGTAAACTTTGATAACTTGGTAAGCATAAGTAAATTGAAAAAGGTTAGAGGGCTGCCTAAGTTGAAGAAACCTAAAAATGCAATGTGTAAGCAATGTCAATTAGGAAAAATGACTAAATCTAGTTTCAAAAGAAAGACTCATACTTCTGAGGGAATTCTAGAATTATTTCATACTAGCCTTTGTGGTCCCATTGGTGAGAAAAGTTACTGTGGAGATAGATACTTTACTCTATTTGTTGATGATTACTCAAGAATGATGACTGTTATGTTTCTTAAAGAAAAATCTGATGCATTCTAGTTATTTAAGTGGTACTTGGAAAGAGTTGAAAAGGAGATAGGTAAAAGCCTAAAATGTTTAAGATCAGATAGAGGAGGTGAGTTTATTTCTAATGATTTTAACAGGTTTTGCAATGGTCAAGGGATAAAAAGATAGATGTCTGCGCCTAGGACACCACCATAGAATGGTATTGTTGAGAGAAGAAACAGATCTATCATGGACTATGCCAGAACACTAATGATGGAGAAAAATGTTGCACAGAAATATTGGAGAGAAGATATAAGTACAAAAATCTATACTTTGAATAGAGTACAAGTTAAGAAAGGTACTAATGCTACACCTTATGAGCTATGGTATGGGTATGCACCTAATGTAAAATATTTCAAAGTTTTTGGAACCAAATGTTTCATACTGAAGGATAACAGAAATGGAAAACTTGACACTAAAGGTGAATAAGGCATATTTCTTGGTGATTCAACTAAAATCAAAGCATGCAAGTGTTTGAATTCTAAAACTAACAAAATTGTGGAAAGTGCAAACGTTAGAATTGATGAATATTCATAAAGAAATTAATCTAAAAGCACACATGAATCTGAAAGTTACAAATCATTCATTCATATGGATGAGGAAGATTCTAGTGAATTATCTGAACCTAAGAAAGAGGTTGTCGAGCAACAACTAGCACCTGCCGAGTCATAGAATGAAGCTCCCGGGTAATAGGAGGTAATTTTTGAGCTATCTGATGGAGATGTCGACTCACACAATCAACCTGAGTTGGATATGAATGATCAACCTGAAGTAGAAAAAGAACCTACTCTAGAAAAGTATGTAAGGAGGCACCATAAACCTGATCAAATCATAGGATCAAAGAATTCTTTAGTTATGAAAAGAAGTAAGTTGACAGACGATACATGCTTATTATGTGATTTTGAGCCTAAAACAATAAAAGATGCTTTAGATAATGAAGATTGGATACAAGCGATGAATGAAGAAATTGAACAGATTGAGAAGAATAATATTTGGACACTTGTACCTATGTCGATTGATAAGAATGTAATTGGTACTAAGTGGGTATTCAGAAATAAGCTGAATGAACATGGAGAGGTAACAAGAAATAAAGCTAGACTGGTATGCAAAGGTTATGCACAAGAGGAAGGAATTGATTATGGAGAAACATTCACCCCAGTTGCAAGACTGGAAGGAGTAAGAACATTACTTGCATATGCATCTTACAAAGGTTTTAAATTCTATCAAATGGATGTAAAGTCAGTATTTCTAAATAGGATATTAGAAGAAGGAGTTTACATTAAACAAGATGATGGATTTGTTGACCCAAGTAAGAGGAACATGGTTTGCAGATTACACAAAGCACTATATGGACTGAAGCAAGAACCAAGAGCATGGTATGAGAGATTGCACAATTATCTGATAATGATTGGATTTGCAAGAACCAATGACAACAACAATTTGTATTTGAAGACAGAGAAATGTAAAGGTACTTTATTGGCTGAAATTTTTGTTGATGAAATTATATTTAGTGGACAAAATGTGTTATGACAAGCATTTGCAAAAGAGATGCAAACTGAATTTGAGATGTCTATGTTTGGTGAGATAAAAAATTTGCTGGCATACAAATATATTAGATGAAGAATGGTATCTATATTAATCAATCAAAATATGTCAAGGAGATAGTAAAAATTTTTGGAATGGAAGATTCAAAACTAGTGAGTACAACCATGGCTACTGGACAGAAGTTAACAAAGAATGATGATACAAAAGAAGTGAATCAAACCCTTTATAGATCAATGATTGGAAAGCTACAATATGTTGTGCACAACAGCCTGATATTGCACTGGCTATTGGTATTGTTGTGAGATTTTCTACCAATCCCAAAGAAACACATATGATGGTGGTGTTTCTGCTCAAATTGACAGATTGGATTTCCTATAAAATTTCCAATCCAATGTTGGGAAACCCGAGTGATTTGGCATACTAACAAGTCACAACCAAAGCAAGGTTGGAACTTCTGCAATTCTGGCTCTGCAAAACCAAGGCTGGTAAGCCTATACCTTGACTTATCCTTCAAGTTACAAGGCATTTTATAATAGATAAGAAACACTTCAACCTTCTCTCTCAAAGTATGGCAAGGAACTTGAAAGAAATCTAACTGAAAGCAATATATCATGAATTGTAAACTGAAATACTTTAAGTAATTGAAAGAATGTTTAGTAAATGTGTATGTAATTTGAAATGAATAGATAGATAAGATATCTTAAAACTATAAACAATGAAATGAATAAATATAATCTAGAGAATGAATAGACCAATGCCTTATTCTACCATGGGAAATAGAGTCAAGATCATTCCAATCTTATGTTCAACCTCAGAGATAGTTTTACAAGAAAACTTGTCACTTCAAAGGTGTTATGGAATGTACATGCAACCTAAAACAAATTCAGAGATATTTCAAAAGGGTAATACATCTCAGATGATAGACAAATTGACTAATGCCTCAATCAACAGAATTTAACCATGCAAAATGAGAAAACCATTTGAAAATATAGACTATGAATCAAATAAGGAAGCATGTGCATCAAACTGTCACTTTGAAGAAGTTCTATTGGTTTATCTAAGGGACTAATTGTAAAATGATAATGAAACTATTACACATGTGAAATAAAAAAGACTTATCTTTATTAATTTTGAAAAAATAGTACATCCAGGTCCATGTTATACTTGTTGATTAAAAACTATCCAAATATGTGAAATTGTATTATCTTGTATTTTTTCTCTTTACATTTTACATTATGTATATATATATCTGTGTGTGTGTGTGTGTTTGAGTGGATTTCACACCTTTTTAGGGTGAAAAGACACAACTCTTATTACAAATTATTTTGAAAAAACAATAAACTAACTAAAAAATAACTACCTAGCTTTCAGATTTGGCTTTGGTAAAAAATCCAAAACATCTCATGAAAAGATAATATTTATGTTGGAGATAGGAAATTTAATTTCCCAAACTAGGTCATTTTTATATTTTTAAAATTTGACCATATTTATCCTCTGTCGAAATCATCTTTCTAGTAGGTCTAAATTTTAGCATTTTCTAAAGGCTTCGATTAGTTAGTTGTATTTATTTGTGTCATAAAGCTTCCTTCCTTTGATCTTTTTTTTTATGGAGAAACATGCTTCTTGATAATGGATTGGGACTTCTAAATTATCAAAATTTAGGGTACCACCAGTGGCTCTTTCTGGGAACGTAAGCTCCCTACAAGCATAGAAAGATTCCAGCTATCTCTGGAGAAGTAGACCAAGAATCCACACTTAATATGATGCAAAGTGAAATTGGGTGGCTTCAAGCCTCCCCCCCAAAAAGTGAACACTACTACTTTCCTCTATCAAACACATAATTCTGATCATGTAATACTTTGGATCTCCTAAATACGATGCCACCATTCTCATGGATAACATTCATCGCTTTATTAGCATGCTTTGACTTTTGTTTACCCTTAGAAAAGTCAGCATGTGCACTGTAGTCCTTGCTAAATAGAATATCCTCATGCATTTGATCAACCCTACAAGTAACTATGTAATGTCCCCACCAGGGAACCCATAAGGAATCAGGTCTATGACCTAAAATTACAGCTAACAATTATTTTTTTTACATTCTAACATATCATCATTACCATTCACAAATAAATTCCTTAAGGTTCCTTTAATGAATTCAATTACCATTATTAAGTATTTCATCTTACTAACAAATTCTATTTCCATTACAACTTCAATTTACATTGATTCCATTTCACATCAAAACCAATTACATTAATGAACTAGTGAAATTAATTTTCCTTACTGACTAACACGTAATTTACCTTTAGAAGTGAAACAAGCACACATTACTTATCACATCCACTAAGCACGTTTATTCATTCATATTTGTTTACTCCTTAACATTATCTATGCT
>MU217158.1:249280-259748 GCA_018584345.1 Thuja plicata | reverse complement strand
TGTGTGTGTGTGTGTGTGTGTGTGTGTGTGTGGATTTCACACCTTTTTAGGGTGAAAAGACACAACTCTTATTACAAATTATTTTGAAAAAACAATAAACTAACTAAAAAATAACTACCTAACTTTCAGATTTGCCTTTGGTCGAAAATCCAAAACACCTTGTGAAAAGATAATATTTATGTTGGAGATAGGAAATTTAATTTCCCAAACTGGGTCATTTTTAGATTTTTAAAACTCGACCATCTTTATCCTCTGTCAAAATCACCTTTCTAGCAGGTCTAAATTTCAGCATTTTATTAACGCTTCTATTAGTTAGTTCTATTTATTTGTGCCATAAAGCTTCCTTCCTTTGATCTTTTTTTTATGGAGAAACATGCTTCTTGATAATGGATTGGGACTTCTAAATTATCAAAATTTAGTGTACCACGAGGTGGTAAAAATAATTCTAAGATATTTGAAGGCAATAGATGACTATGGTTTGTATTACAAAAAGAGTGAAAAGTTTGAACTCATAGTCTATACTGATTATGATTGGGATGGAAATGTGGATGATAGGAAAAGAACCACAGGAGGAGAATTTATTTTAGGAAAAAGATTAGTTTCATGGATAAGGAAGAAATAGAATTTCACCTCACAATCTACAGTTGAAGCTGAGTATGTAGCAGCAGCAGTTAATTGTTCTAATATTGTGTGGTTGAAGATACTACTAAAAGGTATGAAAGGAGAGATCACAGAACCAGTTTTTATATATTGTGATAACATGAGTGCCATTAATATTTATAAGAACCATGTGATTTATTCTAAAACAAAGCATATAGCTATCAAGTATCATTTCTTGAGGGAGCTAGTTCAGAAGAAGGATGTGAGACTGGAATATGTGAATACTAAGGAGCAGTTAGCAGACATATTTACAAATGCACTACCCAAGGATGCTCATGAGTATCTATGAGGTAAATTAGGGGTGATTCCCATAACTAAGGGTAATTATTTCAAACTAATACTTTTGCATCAAATTTTATATTCAAAATATTTTTCACATTGATGCACAGGTAGTCACACTTTAGGATGCTGCCTAAAGTTGTGAAAATTAGTCAAGGACAGAAAAGAGGATCAGTCATAAGCAAGATGATAGGAACAACATGATATAGAGTTTAGAACAGAAGAATCTACATGATGAATATTTCAACATCTTTTGCATTGTTGTCAAAGAGGAAGAAGTTTACTGAAAGATGAAGATGTTTACCATACTTAGAGATAAAGGGAGAGTTTACTGAAAGAGGGAGTCTATAGATGAATAGACACAGAAATATTTCAGTGTGATTATAGACATAGAAGGAAAAATGTTTTACAAGATGAGAATCAGAATGAAGCTATAGAAATTAATGAATATTTGTTCATATCAAGGAACACAGGCATACTTTCTTGATTGTATGGTAACTATGGTTGGAAAATTATTGTTTTATTGTTTAGTGTTGCCATCAATGCCAAAGAGGGAGATTGTTGGAAAGATTGTTGAAAGCTACAATGGAAATAAAGTTTTTTTTGTCACTAATGTCAAACCTTAACTAGTGAGACTATTGCTATCTATTTGAGTACCATATCTATTGATTGATGTAGAAGATTTAATAAGAAGACCAAGTAGAATGGTTGAGTTATGGGAAATCACAAGGGTACTTGATCAGTTGGCACATTGGCAAAGTAATGTGTTGTTTATCTTTTGATGACAATTTAATGAGAATATTTTATGCAAAGAAAAGTCTGTGATGACTGAGCACTAGTAAATTGCTGAGGAAACCAGTGATGACTGAATAGAAGGACACGGTGTTGGCCGAGCAACAATATTTTGGTAATTGTTGAGATTTGAGATCTCTGGCCGACATAATTGATTTTATTGGGATATGTAAAGTTAATTAAGGATAAGCATGATTTTTCCACACTATTTAAATGCATGGGTAACTGTAATTAATGTATGGATCAAAGATTTAATTAGTGATTGCTTTGGAGAAGTAAATGAAATGTAAAGATGGAATGATCTGTTGGATCTGACCTAACCTAAGATCTACAATCTTGATTAAGAAGAAAAATATTTATCTAACCTAGATGAAGAGGTATATGATAACCTCAAGGGTTATTCATGATGAGTAGGAGAGAGAGGGAAGAATTTTATGCAAGAGGATTGCATAGTTAATTTACTGATTGGCATGATCTAGCAGAGAAGGCTAAACAGAGAAGCAGAGAGCTGTGAGAGTGATTGCTTGACAAATTTCCAAGAAAATATGAAGATTGAAATAAGAATGGAGGTCACACAGTGAATTAGCATTAGAGATGAATTGGATCTAGATTTGTGAAGTAAGTTGTATGTATCAGATCACACCTGCTAATTACTTTCTAACAATTGTATCAGTCAAAATCCTTTAACCAGGTTGACCTAACAGTCATTGTATAAATCCTTTGAGAAAGGTGACATTCAGGTGGAATGTTCTAAGTCCTCTAACAAGGCCACTCTTGACAGGGTGATTAAATCCTTTAACCAAGTCACATTTAGCAATGTGTTTTGTAACTTTAAACAAGGTTGGCTCATAAGAGAGCTCACTTTTAGAAGAGTGAAAACTTGATAGCATATTATTGGTGGTTTTTCCAAAATTGGGTTTCCACATTAAATACTGGTGTCAACTTGTCTGAATGTTTATGTTGTGTTTTACTGTTAAGTTATGTAAGTTGATTACATTTGAATAGTAAAATTGTATATGTATGTTGTTGATTTATGCTATTGCTGCCGAAGAGATCTAAGTTCTTCAAAGTGGTATAAAGTTTAATTTGGTACATCTAGATCTGAGGATAACTGATTCACCTCCCCTCTCAATTATTTTGAATTCATTCTAACAGTATACACCCCCTGAAGCACTTTTGAAGATGTTGTGAAGAGTTTTCACTTGTAGTCATCCAAGATAGAGTGAAGATTTAAGGTAACCTTAATGATAGAGTGAAGATCTTGGAGTTGACTTTGGGTAGTCTTACGCAAAAAGAGAAAATAATATCAAGGTCCTAGAAGTGATTTTAGGATCTAGGGAAGGCTAGGAAAATTAGAGTCCTAGATAAGGGACTGTGCAAGCACACCTTGTAGTACTTCTATCAGATTGGTATTAGAGCCTATTTGATCAGGCTTGTGGTGAATGTTCCAACTAGCAGAGTCAATAGGAGAGTCTATAATGGTGACAAATGCAGAGTTGGCGAAGAAGGTAGATGAGAAAGAAGAAGAAAATATATTTCTCAAAGAGAGATTGACATAGTTGGAACATAAAGTGGACCAAGTGGAAGAAAACATGAAAGAAGTGAAGGATAAGGTTGAAGGGAAAGGCAAGGAAATTTCAATAGATGATTAAGTATCTGACGCTAACCCTGTCCTTACTAAATAACCATTCTTAAATGAATTAAAGGCTATGAGTGGTAAAGCACTAAGAGTTACCATCTTTAGTGGAAAGATGGAACCAGAGATAGTCCTAGATTGGATAGAAGGACTAGAAAATCACTTTGAGTGTGATAGCATAACTAAAGATCACAAGGTGAAAGTTGCTAAAGCCAGACTAAAAGAGTCTACACTCACTTGGTGAAAATTTATCCAAGATAAGAGAGACAAGGAAGGAAAGAAGCCCATTGCTATATGGAAGGATATGGTTGCAAAAATTAGAGATGCTTATGTCCCTGAGGATTATGAAATCCAATTGCATAAAAGAAGACAAAGTCTAAGATAGAAGGACTTAGATGTAAACTCTTATACTGAAGAATTTCATAGATTATGCATGAGGTCTTTTGATTTTCAAAAGATGATAAGGTGAAGTTTTCTAGATACCTTAATGGTCTCAAGTCGACTATACAAGATGAAATGAGTCTCTTGACTCCTGATAATATTCATAAATGCTACCAAATTGCAATAAAGGTAGAAGAGAAGCTAAGGAAGAAAAAAAATTCTAGCACCACCAAAGGTAGAGGCAAAGGAAGAGACAATAGAGGACAAAGATGTGGATATGGTGGAAGAAGTTTTGAAATAGATAGTCAAGGAGAGACAAAGATTACTAAGAAACAAGAAGGAATGTCAAATAGAGGTAACTAAAATAGAGGAAGGAACTCTAATAATAGAGGAAGAAGCAATATCCAAGGAAGAGGTAACTATTTTGCAAACATAAAATTTTACCACTAGAACCAGATCAGACACGCTACATATATATGTCCAGAGAAAGGTACTACTTCCCAAGGAAGTGACAAAAAGGATAAAATATGTTCAAGAGGAGACTAGTGGTGGAATTAAACACACTGAGGTGCCCTTAGAGTCAGAGGAAGGAGAGAATTTAATGATTAGGAGGACAATGATTAAGGAGCCAGTGAAAGAGGAACCTAGTGAAAGGAGATCACTATTTAGATTCAAATGCAAGATGATGGGAAAAGTTTTTAGAGTCATCATAGACTCACCGTCTACTGAAAACATAGTTTATACCCCATACCAACCCATACAAAGTCACTTGGTTGAACAAAGGAAAACATGTCCTTTTCAATGAACAAGCTTGGGTGGAATTCTCCATTGGGAGATACAAAGACAAGGTGTTGTGTGACATTCTACCTATGGATGCATGTCACCTACTCCTTGGTAGGCCATGGAAATTTGACTAACATGAAATGCATGATGGAGAAAAGAATTCATATTCTTTCAAGAAGGACAATGTAATATTTAAAATGAAGTCACTATTAGAGGATGGCGGGATGAAGTCATCAGGCTCCAATGTCCTTATGGTCAGTGAAAATGAGTTATTAGAAGCCTTAGAAGAAGGAGAGGGAGTTGGTTTTGCACTTTTATTGAAGCCAAAATAAGAAAGTGCAGACAAGGTAGTCGAGAAGATATAATCGCCTAAGGAAGTGAAAGAGATGTTATAGAAGTATGAAGGCATTGTGAGTGATGGAAAACCATCAACCCTACCCCCTAAGATAAATTTAATTCTTCAAATAGACATTATCCTAGGAGCTACCCTTCCTAATAAGGAAGCCTATAAAATGACTCCTCAACAAAATGAGAAAGTAGCTAAGCAAATCCAAGAACTCTTAAGCCAAGGTCTCTTTAGGAAAAGCATTAGTCCTTGTGCCATACCTGCTATATTAGCACCCAAAAAATGGAGGAACTTGAAGGCTATGTACTGACTCCAAATTAGTAAACTAAATTACCATTAGATATAGGTTCCCTATCCCTAGGATAGATGACCTAATGGACTGTCTAGTAGAAACCAAATTTTTCACAAAGATTCACTTACAGAGTGGATACCACCAGATCAGATTCAATTTGGGAGATGAATGGAAGACAACCTTCAAGACCACAGAAGGACTGTATGAATGACTTGTAATTCCATTTAGGGTATCCAATGCCCTATCTACATTCATGAGATTAATGAATGAAGTCGTTAAAGACTACATAGGAAAATTTGTGGTAGTGTATCTAGATGATATACTCATCTATTGTAAGACCAAAGAAGAACACCTCGGACATCTGCAGATAGTTTTCAAGAAGCTAAATGAGGAGAAATTGATGATAAATTTGGAAAACTGTGAATTCATGAAGCAAGATTTAGTGTATCCTGGGTTTGTGTTGTCCCAAGGCAATCTAAAGATGAATCCAAGCAAAGTGGAAGCCATTCTCAATTGGCCTGTTCCAAGAACAACAACAAAGGTAAGAATTTTTAATGGCTTAGCTTAGTATTATAAGAATTTCTTAAAGTAATTCAGTTCAATTTTTTCTCCTATGTTAGATACTATCAAAAGTGGAATGAAAACTAAGTTTGTGTGAAATGATTAAGCTAACCATGTATTTGTGTTTTTGAAGAAGAATATTTCCACTTAACCAATCTTGACTTTTACAATAAATTGAGAAGCTATTCACAGTGGAGTGTGATGCTAGCAATGTGGCTATTTGTGTTGTCTTGAGCCAAGAGGGAAGAGTAATGGCTTCCCACAGTGAAAAAATAAGTGAAGCTAAGAAGAAGTACTCTTCTTATGACCTAGAGATGTATGATCTAGTCCAAGCACTGAGGAAGTGGAAGCACTACTTGCTTCCAAAGGAATTTTTAGTCTTTTAAGATAACCAAGCACTGATTTTCCTTAACTCACAAGATAAGCTTAGTCATAAACATATGAATTGGGTAGAATATCTGCAGGCCTACACCTTCAACATTTAAAATAAAAATGGATTGTAGAATATGTAGAAGAGCCCTAAGAGTACACAAGATACACCTGCAGAGCATGGGTATTGAGAGCTTCAAAGACCTATATGGAGAAGATGGAGACTTTGTAGACATCTATAAGGTATTTCAAGAATACAAGAATCATTTTCATAGTGAATTCTCTGAATATACTTTTCAGAGTGATTTATTGTTTAAAGGAAGTCAATTATGTGTTCCCGAGGGTCTATAAGAGAAAATTAGATTCAAGAGAAGCACAATGGTGCACTTAGTGGGTATTTTGGTGTTAACAAGACCCAATAATTGGTGTAGAGGTTTTACTTTTGGCCTAAGATGAATTTTTACATTAGGAAGTATGTAGAAAGTTGTGTTGTATGTTAGAAAGCAAAGGGTACATCTTCCAATGTAGGAATTTACCAACCTCTGCCCATCCCAAGTAGACCATGGTTATGCTTGAGAATGGATTTTGTGGAAGGATTACCTAAGACCAAACAGGGAATGGATAGCATCTATGTTATTGTGGATGGATTTAGTAAGATGGAAAATAGTGTACCTTGCAATAAAGTCCATGATGCAAGTCAAATAGCTCACCTATTCTTCAAGGAGGTAGTCATAAAACATGGGTTACCATTGATCATAGTGTCAAATAGAGATACAAAGTTCATGAGTCACTTTTGGAAGACCCTATGGAAAAAGATAGGAACCTATTTATCTTTTGGGTCTGCATATCATCCTCAGACTGATGGTCAAATTATGGTAGTAAATAGGAGTCTAGGTAAACTCCTAAGGTGCTTAACTAAAGAGTATGGTCAAGCTTAGGATCAACTCATTGGAAAGGAAGAATATGCCTATAATGATACTGTGAATAGGAGTATTGGTAAGATTCCTTTTGAGATATTTTATGACTTACACCATAGAGGCATATTTGAGCTAAGAGATCTGAAGGATGGAGCCAAGGCTAGTGGCTATACAGAAGATTTTTCACATTCTATGTAAGAAGTGCATGAGATAGTGAGAAAGATATTGACTGAAAATATAGAAAAGTAAAGAGAAAGGTGGATGAAAGAAAAAGGGATGTCCAATTCCTAGTTGGGGATCTATTAATGGTCCATCTCAACAAGGCAATATTGTAGAAAGGAGTTCTTCATATGCTACAAATGAGAAGAATTGGTCTATGTAATATTCTTCCCAAATATGGTACTAATGTATACAAAGTGGAACTTCTAGAGGATGTTTATTTATCTCTTGTATACAATGTAGAAGACTTGGTCTTATACAAAGGATAAATACCAGATCTAGATCTAAGTTTAAATGAGGTCATATAGGAGGTGGAGTAACTCAACTTACCATCTACACCATCCAAGAAGACAGACTGGATATTGGATTCAAGAGTCTACAAACAGACTAGGAAGAAGAAGTACAAAGAACATCTTGTGAAGTGACATGGAGAAACAAATGCATATTATACATGGATCAGGGAGATAGAGTTCAAAATTTTTGGCATTGATACCAACTTGCTTATTCCAAGGGGGATTGAATCTTTCTATTTGGGGAGGATGGTGCAGGAGCACCTAGGCTAAATCTAGTCCCTAAGTTTTTATACTGGCTTGTACTGACCCTAGAAAATTTAGTAGGTTTTTTTTTTACCTTATAAGGTCTAAAAAAGAGTGTTCCTATGTGGATTATGCTAGGTTCATTCCAACCTAAATGTTTATTTCTTTCTAGTTGTTAGAGCTAGTTTAGGCCTAAGGTGGGAAAATGGCTTTAAAAGTGTCTAAAATCCTTTAAGGCTTAGGAAAGGGTATGATAGTGCCTAAAATGGCTCCTAGATTCATTCTAAACCATTATAGTTTGAATAGAGACCCTCCACTATAATTATGCCAAAATTTATAATGTTGTCATAATGTTGCTTGACAACATTTTAAAGCAAGTTTTTATGTTGCATGACAGCAAATGGAAAAAATGGATTCCTTTAGAGGAAACATGATGGGAAGTTTCCATAATGACCTAGAATCATGGGAATGGAATGATAAGGAAAAATAGATCCCATTTCTCGAGGCATTGGGTGGAGAAGTGTAATTTTGGAAGTGAATGAAAGCTTTGTATTTAGTTTTTCAGTAACAGTGAACTTGCATTGAGTGTGAATGTGATCAAATGGATTAAAGTGTGAAAGTTAGTTTTTTTCTATGTAGTAGCCATAATCATAAGTAATTTTTTTTTATTAGAATAGTGTTTCTGAGTTCATTTGTTTAGCTTAGTAAATTTTTTTGTAGTTAGTCTAGTTGCTGGTGTAGTTTAGGAAATTTTTGGTTTCATGGCTCCCCCATAGAATCCAACTATGGAAATAATTTGTGTCTAGATGAATATGGAAGGAGATTTTTTGTACATTGTAAATATGTAGGTATCAGGTTTTAAGATCTTGTTTTCTATTTTTAAAGTCATTCTGTAGGCGAGCATTAAGTGTCCAATTAGTGGTTTGATAGAGTGAAACAGGTGTGCATTTGCAAGGGAACGAGTGAGTTCTCCAAACAAAGTGTATTTTAAGAGATTTAGTAGTCCTATAGACACCTAAAAGTGAGATTATTCCTTTTCCAATCCATATATGTAGATTTATAGGTAGAAATCAGTGGACTGCACAGTTCTATCCTTATTAGCCCTATTTGTCCTATATTTCAGAATTCTACTCTACGGACAACTTAGGAGCCAAAGACATAGAAAATATTAAGGGTCTTGGAAAAGGGTATCTGGATCTCAACTTATTTTTTTGGGTTATTTGGAAGTTTGGAGAAATAATTGAGAAAAACCCTCTATATAGGGCTAATTGAGTAATTAGGCCTAATATGACCTAAAGGAGAGTCAATCTTGAACTCGATTGATTAAGGCTGATGTTCCATTCCACTGGAATCATAAGGATATAAATTATTTGTTTCAATGATGGATACACCCACTATAGTACTTGTTAATATATTATGAATATTTTTCACTTAGAGTCATCCAAGATAGAGTGAAGATTTGAGGTAACCTTAATGATAGTGGTCCCTCAAGGTGAAGCACAAAGAGACTAACTCTTGGAGTTGAGTTAGGGTAGTCTTAGGAAAAAAGATAAAATAATATAAATGTCCTATAAGTGAGTTTAGGATCTTGGGAAGGCTAGGACAAGTAGAGTCCTAGATAAGAGATTGTGCAAGCACTTTCTTAAAGCATGTTTGATACAAGCTCCTGCACCATCATGCTCTCCCTTTCCATGTACACTCTCAAACAAACTGGTGCAGGGAACCTCCTAAAGATCCTCATTTTTCTTGCTTTCTTTTTTTTAATAAGGCGCATCCATGAGATCACCCTTGTGTGTGTTTTTTTTTTTGGTTCTTTGATGTAAAGTGAAGGACCTATGGTGAGTTATATACATAGGTTCCCGAAACCATGGTTAGACCTTGTTAGTTGTTGATTTTTTGTGTCTAGTTAGAAGTTATGTTTCTAAAGTCCTTAGTTAGGTACTAGTCATGTTTTGGACCTCTCTCACACCTTGGGAGGTTGGTAAGGTTGGATTTTTCCCAAATTAGCAACTCTGTCACTTATTGCAAAAAAGTTGTCTTTTCGCAAAATGTTGCTGTTATACACTAAATTTGCGCCTCTGATCTCAAGCTCTCTTGGTCTTGATAATCCAGTATAACAAGGGAATCATCTCCAGGTTGTGGGACCTATGCTAACTGAGATGAAACCTCCAGATTCTAGACTGGTTCCTCTTGGATAATCACCTTAATTTGCTTCTTAAACAGGAAAGTAAAACTTTTGAGGGAAAGGGATAGAAGGATTGCTTTGAAAGGGAAATGAATGAAAGAAAACTACCTACTAGGTGATGTACCAAAAATGGCATGAAAACATAACACACACAGGATAAGCTCCTGGGTCAACTAACTCTGAATTGTAAGTAGAACACAAGTCCCTTGTATAGGCATGCATAAATATTTCATAACAAGGTCATGAGTAAACCAGTTAAAAGGAAAGACTTCTTCACAGTTAATAGCTTTAAACAATAAAACACTAGTTACAACCTGCAAGAAGACATACTCTCCTGCAAGTAGATGCTGTGAAAGGACTGATTAAGAGGAATAAAATCATCCATAGTTAATCCATCAATAATCAAGACACATACAGACAAGCAGAAAAGAGACAAGGTTGACACAATCCAACAAATTGATCCAAGAATTGAAACTCTGCATATTACTTCTCACAGTGAGTTACAGACTCAT
>MU217158.1:232323-243512 GCA_018584345.1 Thuja plicata | reverse complement strand
CGAGCGTTTCACAGTGTCAAACTTGCCGCCATATTTCAAATTCAAAGTCAGGCGACAACGCGACTGATCGTTAGTCTCCTTGTCGCTGAACTCAGATACTAACCACACTTAAATCTTATGACCTGGCGACATTGTATCCTTTTAACCCTTGGCCAACCTAAGTCACGATCCAGTGACATGGCGACTGTGAAATATCAAAGTCGCGAGGCATTTCACCTAACTCACCCTTCCTCTGGCAACCATGCTACTAACTGTCACCCTAGACCGCCACGGCTTGTCTCTAGGTCGCCAGATGCTATCTCTCCGTCTCGAGACTGCGCGACCACATAGTCACCAAGTCAGGAGAACTAAGTACCGAGCCCTTTGACTTATCTTAACAGTCAGCATGTGCCCCTTATCTGCTTCTGCGACATCCCGACTAACCCTTGGCGCTGAGTCAGGAGTACTTTTCTCATAGGGCACTTTGATCACCAGACTACATGACTACCATTGGATCTTTTGTGCTTTGCATCGGACGGCTGTCATTTAATCATTGAAAAACTGAGCATGCCCTTAAATCATCTCGCGATCACGCGACATAGGGAAAAGAACACTTAGTCTCCAAGTCGCGTGATCCATTTCCTCTGTCTTGCGACCTGCCGACAAGCACTCTGCATCCACTTGCCATATGCCACCTGTCGCACGGCCATTGGTTACTTTTTTGCACACTGGGACACTGAGTCATCATTCTTCTCTGGCGACAAGGCGACCTAAGGTAAATCACGAAGTCGGAAGATGTTTTCCTTAACCATTGAATACTTCTCACGATCAAGCGACTGAGGGTGGGCCCCATTCTTTATGTGACTTGCAACATTACTATTCCACGACATCACGACTGAGGGCTCATTGCTAAGTCTTGGAACACAAAGGGAATATTCGATAAGGTCATGTGACTATGCGACAAAGTGAAAAGAAAAGTCTGGAGATAAAAGGGAATATTCACTGAGGCTCTTGCGATTACCCGACTGACTGAGAGGGTCCCACTCTTCACAAAGGCTTATGACATGGATCTGGTGACCTCGCGACTAAAGATAAAAGCTAATTCGAAAGATGCAGAAGGAATATTCCAATGTGTTCATAGACTATGGGACAAAGTGAAACGCAGAGTTGGGAGAAGAAAAGGCATATTCGCCCAGCTGAAGCGATCACGCGACTTGGAAATTAAGCACATGCTCTTAGTGATGGGAAAAAGTAACTGCGAAACATAAGAGCCAAAACTTAGGGTTTTCAGGGGTTCTGAGGGTTTAGAGAAAAGGTTTGAGTTGAAGACCTAAAAAACATGACAGAGGATTGCTAGACAGGGTAGACTAGGCCAATTGCACAGGAATGAGAAATTTGGGCAACAGTTGCATGAACAACTTTTGCAGAATGTTGCTCGGTATATGAAAACTTCTTTGTAACCAACCTCACCCACCTTATTAATCTTCTAAAACACTTTGAGGATGATATTAGGTGAGAGGATGCCTTCCATGAAGGTCAGATCATAGAGTGTACAAAGTTTGATGTTTGAGCAAGGAAATAGAAGAGTGTTTTGAGTCATTTCTGCATGGTACAGCCTGGTACAGATTCATTTGGAAGATCAAGTTGCAAAATTTTGTAATGACTTGAGTCTACTAACCTTTCCCATTGATTTGAGGTGTTTTTATTAAGTTAGTGTAAAGTTATCGATTTTACATTCTTGTTGTCTTAGAAACCAAGGCTCAACTGGGCCAGTCTCAAAGATGTGATCCTAGAAAGAGCTTTATCAAGTGGATCTCCTCAACCACTTTGAAAATTTTATCTAGGGTCATGGTCTTTAGGAATCCAAAATCTCAGGCTCTCACTCTTAGTCCTTCTATTTTTAAAATCAATCCTTAGGCTAATTATCCCTATGTAATTAGCATAGTTTGTTAGTACAGTCACATGCATGTGCAATATATGACTTGGGGGATCAAGAAAAAGGTGTTTATAGACTAATTTGGGGTAGGGGAATCCATCCAAATCTCTTAATTTCACCCATGAACCCACCTTCTATCACTTTCTTAACAAACCAAGCCTAAACTAGCTAATTAGGTCTGTGTGTTTTATGAGAGCTTAGGGGTGCAGGAGTGGAGTGAGGTGTTCATGCTTTGAAAGGTTTACAAAATCCATAAAGGGTGTCTAGAAACCCAATCAGATCCTTTATATCCCACTATCACAAAAATTGATGTCCCAAAAACCCACTATTTAGGGCTACAAGGAATCCTAGGGTATTTGGGGTTCTACTAACTTTGGGTCTTCAAGACCAAAACTAATGGCGGATTCTTGGTCCCCAAGGTCTGTTAAGAGTATTAAATCTCTTAGGATATATTTTTGAATCCACTGGTGAATTTTGACACCTTAGTGTGTGGTTTAGGGAAAGTATCCCTAAAGGAGGAATTCATTTGTTCCATAGGTTGATTTGTGGAACCAAGAGAGAACACGGGAAACCTATTGAACCCTTGCACAAGTTAGGATAAATCCTAAGAATACTTGTGTGGAGTAAGATTTATCAATGTTGGATTTTGAAGAGGTATCAAAGAGCTAGGGTCCATTAAGGTCTTCTTATGGTGCTCTTTGCATCAGGTGGTATCAGAGCCTACCAAGATCTTGGAAGCAATGAGGAATGGCTGAGGGAATAGAAAGTTCTCTAGAGGAAGAAGTCCCCACTAGAATCACTAATGTGGAATTGGAAAACATTGTCAAGGAACAAGTATCCAAGAATAAGAGGATGGAAGAGGAGATAAGGAAGTTGATAGACCTCCAAATGAAGAAGAAGAAGAAGAAGAAGAAGAAGAAGCAAGATGAGACAAAGAACATGCTTGCAGACCAATTAAAACTTCTTGAATCTCTTGAAAGAATTGGAAGAAGGGATCATAAATCAGACATGCCCATGTTTTGTGGGAAAATGGATCCTTAAGAATGCATGGATTGGGTGGAAGCTTTGGAGAACTAATTTGAGGATGAAAACATTTCTAAGAATCAAAAGGTTAAGGTTGAAAAATCCAGAATGAGAGGCTCTGCCTTGAGTTGGTGGAACTTTATACAAAATGAAAGAGTGGAGGAAGGAAGGAATCCTATCGCACCATGGAAGAAGATGTTAGTTTAAGTCAAGAAGCAATTTGTACCTGAATACTACGAGATCACCCTCCACAAGAAGCTGCAAATATTAGGCAAAAGGACCTTGATGTGAGTGGGTACACTAAGGAGTTTCACAAAATGACCTTGAAGGCCAAAGTTCCTAAAAGTGAAAAGCACAAGCTTGTAAGATACATCAATGGACTGAAATACAGTATCCAAGATGAAATGATTTTTTTTGACCCTGAATTAGTACACAAATGCTTCCAAATGACACTGAAAATTGAATAAAAGCAGAAGAGAAGGGGAGAAAAAAATAATAGTGGAAGAGGGAATAACTTCAGGGGAAGAGGTAGATTCAATGGCAGAACACCATTCCAAAGAAGCCAAGGGGAGTTTAATCACCATAAGTCAGAAGGAGAGCACAATAATAGAAATAGTTTTAGAGGGAGGAGATCCAACAGTAGAGGAAGGTTTGGAGGAAGAGGGCCTAGTGTCTTCATAGGGAGGTGTTTTACATGTAATCAAGTTGGACACCAGTCCTTCAGATGTCCTGAAAAGAGTGCCACCTGTAGACGAGGGGAGAGAAGAGTACAACTTACTCAAGAGGATGATAACCAAAGTGTATCCTCCTATCACTCTGCAACTTCAAGACCTACAAATCCAAAGCAAGGAGAATTTTTAATGATGCAAAGGACACTCCTAAGAGTACCTACTACTGAAGAACCACCTTAGAGGAAGTCCTTATTTAGAATAAGATTCAAGGTGAACAATAAGGTATGCAAAGTCAGAGTTGATTCCGGCTCTATAGATAATATTGCATCTAGGGAGTTAGTCACTAAGCTTAAGTTTCATGTTATTCCTCAGCCCTTCCCTTATAAGGCTTCTTGGTTGACAAAAGAAAAGAAAACCATTATCAACGAGAAAGTTTGGGTAGGTTTCAAGATAGGGGAGTATACAGACAGGGTTCTATGTGATATTAAAGATATGGATGCATGTCATGTATTATTAGGGAGGCCTTGGAAATATGATGTAGATGATAGGCATGATGGAAAATGCAATTTTTATACTATAACTAAGGATGGTGTTGTATATGTAATGAACCCAGTCCGTGACTGTGAGAAAGAAAAACATGCTACTAGTACTGTCTTGCACATAGGAGAAAATGAATTCATGAAAGTACTAAAGGAGAAGGATACCCCTTGTTATTCCCAATTACTGATGCCTAAAAAGACAACTTTGAAGGAGTCCAAAGTCCAAGTCCCCACTAGGTATGTAGGTCCCAAAGAAGTGAAGGCACTGTTAGACCAGTATAAAGGTATCATTGCTGAGAAGACACCAGAGTCTTTTCCACCTAAGAGGGAAGTAAGTCACTCTATAGAATTCATACTAGGGGCCACTCTTCCCAATGAGGCAGCATATAAGATGACCCCTAAACAAAATCAAGAGATAGAAAGACACATTAAGGAAATGTTGTGAAAAGGTCTCATTAGGAAGAGTGTGAGTCCTTTTATTGTCCTAGTAGTCCTAGCACCCAAGAAAGAAGGCACATGGAGGTTATGTATAGATTCTAGGGCTATCAATAGGATAACCATCAGATATATGTTTCCTATTCCTAGAATTGAGGATTTGATGGCCTATTTGGGGGTGCAAGTTACTATTACAAGGTAGATCTCAAAAGTGGCTACTATCAGATAAGAATCAGAGAGTGAGATGAATGGAAGACAACATTTAAGACTACAAAAGGCCTTTATGAGTGGCTTTTGATGCCTTTTTTCCTTTCCAATGCTCCAAGCACCTTTATGAGATTAATGAATGAAGTATTGAAACCTTTTCTTAACAAATTTGTTGTTGTATACCTTGATGACATATTGATCTTTGGCAGGAGAAAGGAAGAACATCTCAAGCTTTTGGACATGGTGATGAGAAAACTCCATGAGGAGAAGTTGAAAATCAATATAG
This sequence comes from Thuja plicata, assembly GCA_018584345.1. NCBI lineage: Eukaryota > Viridiplantae > Streptophyta > Pinopsida > Cupressales > Cupressaceae > Thuja > Thuja plicata. The sequence continues at coordinate 238,436 of MU217158.1, read as the reverse complement.
ATAAGTGTGTATTTCTACAAGAAGAACTTGTGTTCTTGGGCTTTGTGATCTCTAAAAATAGTCTCAAGATGGATCATACCAAAGTTGAAGCCATCCTTAATTGGCCACCTCCTACTACTCCATTAGAGGTAAAAAGTTTTCATGGCCTATCTAGCTTTTATAAAAAAAATCATCAGAAACTTTAGTTGCAATGTGCTCCCATTATTAACACTATTAAAGGTGGAAGAAAATTCATATTTTCATGGACTAATGAAGCTAATGAGTCATTTAAGTTGCTAAAGAAGAAGATTGCAGAGAAGCTTATCCTAGTCCTACCAAACTTTCATAAGGTATTCATAGTTGAATGTGATGCAAGTAACAAAGCCATTGGAGGGGTTTTGAGCCAAGAAGGAAGACCAGTTGCTTTTTTTAGTGAGAAGCTCAATGAAGCTAAGAAAAAATACACCACTTATGATCTAGAAATGTATACAATGGCTCAGTCACTTAGGAAATGGAGGAATTATTTATTTCCCAAGGAGTTTGTTGTTTTTACTGATAATCATGCACTTAGCTTTCTAAACAAGTAGGAGAAACTTAATCACAGACATGTGAAGTGGATGGAGTTCTTGCAGTCTTATACATTTTCCATCAAGCATAAGAAAGGGGTTGTGAAAAAAGTTGTTGATGCTCTTAGTAGGAGACATTTGACCACTCAAGCCATCCAATTAGATAGTGTTAGGGTCAATGCCATGAAGGATATGTATGTTAAAGATGAATATTTCAAAGAAGCTTATCAAATTTGCATTGAGATGACAAACAGATACCATACTAATTTCTCTGAGTTTATTGTACAAGATGGTCTTGTTTTCAAAGGGAGTTATTTATGTTTCCCAAAGGGATCTATGAGGGAGAAATTTATCAAAGAGAAACACTGTGGAAGCCTATCTGGTCACTTTAGAGTGGACAAAACATTGGAGCTAGTTAGGAGATTCTACCATTGGCCAAAATTGCAAACAGATGTTAGGAATTTTGTGGAAAGTTGTTCAGTTTGCCAACAAGCCAAAGGACACAAATCCAATCCTTTACTATACACTCCATTACCCATACCTTCCAAACCATGGGAATCAGTAAGTATGGAATTTGTCCTAGGTCTTCCAAAGACCAAGTCTAGATTTGATAGCATTTATGTTATAGTTGACAGATTTTCAAAAATGGTACACTTTATCCCTTATAGGACAACTCATGATGCATCTCACATATAAAGGTTGTTCTTTATACTGGCTGTAAGACTCCATGGACTCCCATTTTCCATCATATTAGATAGGGATCCAAAGTTCTTAGGTCACTTTTGGAGGACATTATGGATAAAACTAGGAACAAATATTTCTCTACAATCTGCATATCATCCACAGTTTGATGGTCAGACATAAGTCATCAATAGATCCCTTGGAAACCTTATGAGATGCCTCAAAAAGGAACACAGAGCCACTTGGGATACCATTATAGGACAAGAAGAGTTCTCATTCAATTATTTAGTAAATTAGAGCACTGCTTTAACTCCATTCCTGATTGTGTATGGCACTCACGCTAGAGGCGTATTGAAACTCGAGGATATCAAAGAAATGGACAAAAGAAGTGCACTAGCTGAAGAATTTATTGAGGTGATGAAGAATATACATGATCAGGTGCAGATCAAATTAAAACATACTACTGAGAAATATAAAGCCCGTGTTGACAAGAAGAGGAGAGATCTACAATTCAAGCTGGGAGACTTAGTGATGATCCACCTCAAGAAGGAGAGACTACCCAAAGAGAAATACACAAATCTTATGATGAAAAAGCTTGGCCCTTTCAAGATTCTTAAGAAGTGTGGAAACAGTGCCTATAGAATTTATCTACCATCTCACATTGGCTTATCACCTATTTTCAATGTTGCATTCATCTATTCTTATAAAGGAGAAGATAGTACTACTAATATTGCAGGTACTCCAGAACCTCCTACAATCCAACCACTCAAGGACATGCCACAAGAAACTCCTCCTGAGATTGAAATGATTATAGAAAAAAGAGTGAACAAGAAAACTAGGATGGGAACTTACTATGAGTACTTGGTTAAATGGAAACACCAACCAGTTGAAGATGCTACTTGGATGTACCATGAAGACATTCTAAAGACAGGTTATCCACTTGAAGAATCCACAACTCAAGAGACATGAGTTCTTTTTTTCATGAGAAGTATGGCAGAGGGCACCTCTTGAAGATCCTCACTTTTCTTTCTTTCTTGTTTGTAATAAGTTTCATCCATGAGATCACCCTTGTGTGTGTTTTTTTGTTTGGGTCTTTGATGTAAGGTGAAGGACCTATGGTGATTTATAAACATAGATTCCTAAAACCATGGTTAGACCTTGTTAGTTGTTGATTTTGTGTGTCTAGTTAGAGGTTATGTTTCTAAAGTCCTTGGTTAGGTCCTATTAATGTGTTGGACCTCTCCCACACCTTGGGAGATCGGTAAGGTTGGATTTTTCCAAAATTAGCAACTCTGTCACTTATTGCCAAAAAGTTGTCTTTTTGCAAAATGTTGCATGAGAAACTTTTGCAGAATGTTGCTTGGTATATGAAAAATTATTTGTAACCAACCTCACCCACCTTCTAAAGGTTCTGAAACACTTGGAGGATTCTGTTATGTGAGAGGATTCCTTCCATGAAATTCAGATCACAGAGTGTATGAAGTTTGATGTTTGAGCAAGGAAATAGAAGATTGTTTTGAGTCATTTCTGCATGGTATGGCCTGGTACAGATTCATTTGGAAGATTAATTTATAGAATTTTGTAATTCCTTAAGTCTACTAACCTTTCTAGCTGATTTGAGGTGTTTTTATTAAGTTAGTGTAAAGTTATCAGTTTTACATTCTTGTTGTCTGAGAAACCAAGGCTCAACTGGGCCAGTCTCAAAGATGTGATCCTAGCAAGAGATTTATATAGTGGATCTCCCCAACCACTTGGAAAATGTTAGCTAGGATAATGGTCTTTAGGAATACAAAATCTCAGGCTCTCACTCTTAGTCCTTCTATTTTTAAAATCAAGTCCTAGGCTAATTATCCCTATGTAGTTAGCCTAGTTTATTAGTACAGTCACATACATGTGCAATATATCAGTTGAGGGATCAAAAAAAAGGTGTTTCTAGAATAATTTGGGTTAGGTGAATCTATCCAAAGCTGTGCATTTCACCCATGAACCCACCTTCTATCACTTGCTTAACAAACCAAGCCTAAACTAGCTAATTACGTCTGTGTGTTTTCTGAGAGCTTAGGGATGCAGGAGTGGAGTGAGGTGATCAAGCTTTGGGAGGTTTACAAAATCCATAAAGGGTGTCTAGAAACCTAATCAGATCCTTTAGATCCCACTGTCACAAAAATTTAAGTCCCAAAAACCCACTAGCTAGGGCTACAAGGAATCCTAGGGTATTTGGGGTTCAACTAACTTTGGGTCTTCAAGACTAAAAATAATGGTGGATTCTTGGTCCCTAAGGTTTTTTAAGAGTCTTAAATCTCTTAGGATATAGTTTTGAATCCACTGGTGAAGTTTTACACCTTATTGTGTGGTTTAGGGAAAGTGTCCCTGAAGGAGGAATAGATTTGTTACATAGCTTGATTTGGGGAACCAAGAGAGAACAAGGGAAACCTATTTAACCCTTGGACAAGTCAGGAGACATCCTAAGAAGACTTGTGTGGAGTGATATTGATCAAATTTGGAGTTTGAAGAGGTATCAAAGAGCTAGGGCCCATTAAGGTCTTCTTGCAGTGCTCTCTGCATCAGAAACTCCAAAGATGTGGTATCTTTTGGTATCGATGATATCTACATAGTGCATAAAATGGCCTTTCTAATTTAAATTGTGTTGCATATTCATCTGACCAAACAAAATGCTTTTCAATTTTGATGCCCTTTTTTCCAAATATCCAAAAAAAAAATTTAAAGTAATACTCAACAAAATGTATGTCATGCTATTTATCATCACTAATGTAAAAGTGATATTCTTTCTTTATGACCCATTTTTTATATGTACTTTCAACACCATCCAAATCTAATTGTGCATGTTAATAAAAAACATGTACTGTGATAGTGACCTGTTGTGTATAGTAGTATTTTGTTTGAATTTTTTTTTGGGAAACAAAAGAGTAATTTTCTACAAAGTTAACAACCGATAAAATTGTTCCAACTAGAAAAGTTTCTCTTAGTAGTTGGAATTGTTCTGCTTTCCATTTAGCAAAAAAACATGACGCGTATATGGTTGTATCAATTTACAAAAATTATCCATAAATATTTCAACATGTATCTCCTCCTCTACATATTCCAACCTTGTTCACTCTTTCCCGACTTTCATTTTAGACTTTACGTAATTGTAACTCTTACATTTTATCATCCTCTTCATGTCACTATCTTCAATTCTCAAAGGAAATTCAGCCAAATCCCCACATGTTTTACAAGTTCCTCTTATGCAATCTATTTGAGGTATTTCATGATCAATTGATTTGTTATATAAGATTGATGCTATGATTTGGCCTGGATGTTTTGGAAAAGCATTTTGATACCCATCGCTTTCTTCTATCAAATTCTAAACCAATGTTTTCTGAGCTGTAAATAATCCTTAGGCCTAGTCCTCTTCTTGATAACATATCTTGTATTTGGTGAAGGACGAATATGATTAGTCCAAAATGTCATAACCAATTTCTTAGCTATTTTGTTAATCTTATCAGAGCATAAATCTCTACACATTAGTGCCCAATTACCTTCCAATGTAGTATCATCCAAATTGATTCTCCTTTTCCAATAATGTCCTAGTGTCTTCCTACTGTACCCAATATGAGATGAAAGTGAATAAATTTGTCTTTTTTGGGACATGGTTTTATTTAAAATAGATGTCAGTATCACTCTTCTTGAAATGGACTTAACTGCAGATCTAGTTGTTTTAGCAATGGAATGCAAACCTTCCTTAACACTTTCAACAATATTTTTTTGTATGTTAGATGCCTTTATCCTTTTCAAGCTTGCATCTACACCCAACAAATATAATGGCTCCTTTAACTCAGCTTTAAGAAGTGTAATTGATAATAGGGTATGTGCACCAAGATGGGGGACCAAAAAGGGGGTATAAGATGCCACTTTTTTTTTTTTGAAATCAGCAAACTCTGAACTTCAACAAGAAATTGATGATAGTTACACTCAAAATTTTAAAATGTGACGAAAACAATAGTTGTTTTACTCCGAATCTAGTTTCTAAACTACTAATTGTTTTTAGAAATGGTGGAGATTAAGGCCCTCAAAAAGGGGGAGGACAAAAAGTGTTCTTGCATTTTGTGAAAAAACATAACATAGCATCTAGTGTGCTCCCCCTAAAATGTTAACTTTAAAAAAAAAAAATTAATCACTCCAGTAAGAAATTACCTAACATCACCTAGTTTATCCCAGATTTTTTTACTAATTTTTTTATGAAAGTATGATTTTTTTTCCATTTTCTGAAGTGGACACATCCTTCAAACATGAAATTTATGTGTGCTCCACCTAGAAATCATTGAAAACTAATTGAAAATAAAAACTTCTTTTTTTACAAGTGTGTAGAATGGAGTCTAGTTTCTGAAAATGTAATTTTTTTGCAAAATTTGATGAGCGAGCCAAAATCTAAGCCCAAATGAATACACGTTGGTTTTTTGACAAAAATCGGACATACTTAGAAAAAAAATTAAAAATTAAAAGCTGAACATAATGAGTATTAAAAATAAATTATATCATTAGATAGCTATCAAAGAGATCTACAATATCATGTCGTTTGAATTTATTGTTATTGAACCACATGCAAACCTGATGGAAGGCACACAAGAAAAAATGTTAATTTTTTCTATGTTTGTTGGAAAACATGTCTCAAGCCTGCTTGAATCCTCCAGGCCTTTGGGTTGGAACTCCAAGGCAAATCCAAGCCTTAGGCTTGGTAAATATCAATTTTGTTAAAAGGGCGTATGCCCTATATGGCATACGCACTATAGGGCATACACACTATATTAGACACAAAATCACAAAAGAAGAGAGAGAGAGAGAGAGAGAGAGAGAGAGAGAGAGAGAGAGAGAGTCATCAATTTGATT
>MU217158.1:201843-214402 GCA_018584345.1 Thuja plicata | reverse complement strand
CATAGATACAAGTGCAAACATAAATATAAGATAATAAATTTACAAAGCATAAGACATCCATATAAACATAAAGTAGTTACATTAGTACACATGATATATTCATAGAGCATGAAGAAAAATATATATGTCCAATAATGTCATAGATCAAATATGTCCAATAAAGTTAAATTGGCATCGTGAAAGCCAAATGGATATAGAACATGACACTTATACAATATACAAAAATATGTCCAGTAATTCCATATTGGCATACAAATATTATCCCTAATCTAGTCATTTCCTAGAAGGGGAAGAAAACAAATCTTGGGCTATCTTCGATCGCCGCATTGATAGAGATGCAGTACTCTTACGAGTGCGCTCACTAGTCCTCTTGTCTAGACTCTTCTGTAGCTTGAACTGACAAAATAACAAGTATAAACATCAATAGGTAATATACATATAAATTTAATTATAGGACGACATAAAATATAGTATTTTCTTACCCCTAACAAATAGTTTCTATGTACATCTACCGAAGGGGCACGCTGATGATCTGGAATAATGAGTCCCTACAACAATGATCAAAATAATATTTAAAATACATACATTAATATCATTAGAAATTCAATACAAACTATTAAAATAACAATTCTAATTAATTTATCTCTTTCATACCTCGGTTAATGCATTAGAACTAGCTATAGCTGCAACTACGCAATGATTCAAACTATCACGAACAAAAGGAGGAGTCTTCGCTATCATTAACTGAAAATGAAACAACAAGAGTATTATGTAGTTATCAAGAATACCTATAATATTTTACAACCCCTCTAATTAACAAATGATACCTTTATGAAGGTGCCACCGCATCCTTCAGTGTGCGGTGTCGATGTTGTAGCTCCATCATCAAACTAGTAAACATGTGTGGTAATTTATAAGACAACCATTAATATAAGAAAAAACCACTGAATTGTTAATTATAATGCATTATTACATATATACCTGTGGACTAAATGATGTCATCACAAAGGCAGGTGAAGGAATGTGATCATTGTCATGATAACTTTGACTCTGGATTTTGATCATAATTTGTCTACTAATTTAGTTGTTCATTCATTCATTCATTAAATATAATCAAGTAAATCAAATTAACATGAAAATAAACATACCTCAACAAAATGTGGATGAGTCTCTTCACTGTCTACAGTCAACGTCGATGGTCCAGCAGTGCACTAATGTACATGCACGATAAGTTATGAGACAAGTATCCATATAATTATAGAATAATCAAATGTATAATTTAAAAAATGTTTTATTCAATACATACTTGTGGAGTTAACGTGGTAGTGTATAAAGGGTCTGGGTGATCATTCCAACTGCCACCGACACTCACTCCCTGAATTTTCATCATAAACAATAAATACTAATTTAGTTAAATTCATTCATTTAAAAATAAAATATGATGAAATAAATTTAATGAACTTGCAAACATTTACCTGTGTATCAATGCCAAATGTTGTATTGAGAAAATCATCAAGCATCAGTCCATCATCCTCTTCCTCTCTCTCGGTAGTACCAAATGTGCACAGGGATCCACAAGAATGACAAAAATGACCCCTCGTAGACTGACCATGGTCACCCTTGAATAGAGGAGTGGCGCATTGAATGAGAGTTTGTGTCAGAGGAATAATCGTGCCTAGTGTGTCCACCTCCATGTGTTCCTTCACATTGGAAGGAATACTAACATGATCCACCTGTGGCTTGCCATTGGGTAACCTAGGTGCATTAGGGTCATGATGTGCCATAGGTCTATCAAATGATGACCCCCCACCTCTACCTCGAGACTCTAGAAAGTCAAAATAATTTGGCACTTCCTTCAGGACAAACTCACAATAGAGTTTCCTCAAGAAATAGATAGGAACCTCATGATTGTTACAGGGAGGGGGATTAAAGACCATCCATCATCTGTCCCAAAAAAAAAAAATTATATATTCATTCAAGCACCAATGAATTGGGATCCTCCTTGTTGTGGGTTTAAGAGTTTCAATTTCTCCTATCTTTTTAAAGAGTTTGCAAAATGTCAGCTTTTGTGATTTTTATTTTTTTTTATGTCCTCATATGATAATTTATTTGCATAATATTGTTTTTGTTCTTCTCTTTGTCATGCCATAAATTTAGTTTCCCACTAACTGAACCTATGTTGGTCTAGATCAATTCTAATGATTTTGAGAGTGTTTCCCTTCTAGGGTTTGTACCAATAAAATCTTTTAACCTACTAATTAAACATTCTATTTCTGTTTTCCCCTTTTCTATTTGGTTTATCAAGTTTTCATATTTTCCAAGGGGAGGTTTCTCAATTGGTGAGGGCACTTAGGGTTCATTTTCTTGGTTATTTTTAGCATCCATTTGTTCATGAGGAGAAGATGGAGGGTTTGGTTGAGGATTTTCTATGGGGATATCATTCCTTCTTAGAAATTAAAAGAAAATCTATTTTAAAACTCTAATTAAACATAAAATTTAAGACAAGACATTTTCACAATCAAATTTGAAAAAAAACTAAAAATTAAACCTAAATTTCAAAACAAATAGCATTCATGGTTGTAGAATCACTTACCACTTCTTCTGGTTCGACCTTGTTGACATCATGGAGCCATTTTTTGCTTCACTTTGATGGAGCAAACCTCACAGTGAATCGCGTGTGCGCTGTTATGAAGAGAAAAATAGCAAGAAAAAAATTTGGAGAAGAAAAATAAGCCACAAAGTGGCTGCCCAAACACTTTATGGAACAAATTAGGGTGCACACCCTATAGGGCGCACACCCTATGGTTTAAATTGCCCAAAACATAGGGCAGCGTGGGCTATAGGGCATGTACCCTATGGCTTGGGTACTCCAACCTATAGGGCGTGCGCCCTATGAGCAGATGGGGGCCAAAAAGGTTTTTGGCACCTTTTTGGTCCCCCATCTTGGTGCAAATACCCAATAGTTTGTTTTTTTCAAGTGTATCAAGATTCTCAAATTGTGCAATTATTTCCTTAGAATTTTTATTGAATGCCCTCTTCGTAGAATTTATGGGTTGTTTAGCATAATCTCTAAATTTTTCCACATCCATTTTGATTAAATGATCTATGCTTTTACGATTAATTTTTCTCTTCAACTCTTGGGCTAGAATAACATTCTTATTTGGTGCTTGTACTTGGGATGTAAAAAAAATTAAAAATTCTCTTAAAACCTCATCTTAAGGGGAAAGACCCAATATACATAATTAACCAGAGAGAGAGAGAGAGAGAGAGAGTTATCCTAAAGGGTCTAATTGGATCTAATTAGGTCTTAATGGGTCTAATTGGATCTAATTTGGTCCTGAAGGGTCTAATTAGGTCCTAAAGGGTCTAAATGGATCTAATTAGGTCCTAATACCTTCTAATTAGATCTAATTAGGTCCTAAAGGGTCTAATTGGATCTAATTAGGTCCTAAAGGGTCTAATTGGATCTAATTAGGTCCTAAAGGCTCTAATTGGATTTAATTAGGTCCTAAAGGGTCTAATTGGGTCTAATTATGTCTAATTTGGTCCTAAAGGGTCTAATTAGATCTAATTAGGTCCTAATACCTTCTAATTGGATATAATTATGTCCTAAATGGTCTAATTGTGTGTAATTAGGTCCAAATACCTTCTAATTGGATCTAATTAGGTCCTAAAGGATCTAATTGGATCTTAATAGGTCCTAAAGTGTCTAAATGGGTCTAATTAGGTCCTAAAGGGTCTAATTGGGTCTAAGTTTGTCTAATCGGGTCCTAATAGCTTTTAATTTGATCTAATTAGGTCCTAAAGGGTCTAATTGGATCTAATTAGGTCCTAATACCTTCTAATTGGATATAATTAGGTCCTAAAGGGTCTAATTGGATCTAATTACGTCCTAATGGGTCTAATTGGATCTAATAAGGTCCTAAATAGTCTAATTGGATCTAATTAGGTCCTAATACCTTCAAATTGGATCTAATTAGGTCCTAAAGGGTCTAATTGGATCTAATTATGTCCTAAAGGGTCTATGGGTCTAATTGTGTCTAATTAGGTCCTAAAAGTTCTAATTGGATCTAATTAGGTCCTAATACCCTCTAATTGGATCTATCTATGTCCTAAAGGGTCTAATTGGGTCTAATTAGGTCCTACTAACTTCTAATTGGATCTAATTAAGGCCTAAAGGGTCTAATTGGATCAAATTATGTCCTTAAGGGTCTAATTAGATCTAGTTAGGCCCTAAAGGGTCTAATTAGGTCTTGTTGGATCCATTAGGTCCTAAATGGTCTAATTGGATCTTATTAGGTCCTAAGGGTCTAATTGGGTCTAATTGTGTCTAATTAGGTCCTAAAGGGTCTAATTGGATCTAATTAGGTCCTAATACCTTCTAATTGGATATAATTATGTCCTAAAGGGTTTAATTGGATATAATTAGGTCCTAATACCTTCTAATTGGATGTAATTAGGTCCTAAAGGGTGTAATTAGGTCATAGAGGGTCTAATTAGACCTAATTAGGTCCTAATACATTCTAATTGGATCTAATTAGGTCCTAAAGGGTCTAATTGGATCTAATTAGGTCCTAAAGGGTCTAATTGGGTCTAATTGTTTCTAATTAGGTCCTAAAGGGTCTAATTGGATCTAATTAGGTCATAAAAGGGTCTAATTAGGTTATAAAGGTCTAATTAGGTCATAATTAGATCTAATTAGGTCCTAATAGCTATAATTAGGTCCTACTAACTTCTAATTGGATCTAATTGGGCCCTAAATGGTCTAATTAGATCTAATAAAGTGGACTAGAGGGTCTAAATGAATCTAAGTGGGTCCTAATAGGTATAATTAGGTCTAATAGGAATAATCAAGGGTCTAATTGGGTGTAGGTGGGTCTAATGGGGTCTTAAGGGGTCATATAACCTACCATAGGTCCCGATAGGTCTAATTGGGTCTAATTGTGTCTAATTAGGTACTAAAGGGTCTAATTGGATCTAATTACATCCTAATACCTTCTAATTGGATATAATTAGGTCGTAAAGGGTCTGATTTGATCTAATTAGGTCCTAAACGGTCTAATTTGATCTAAGCGGGTCCTATTGCTAATATTAGGAACTAGTAGGTCTATTACTCATATTAGGTATTAATTATTTGTATTAAAGGTCTAATTAGGTCTTAAATTATTTATGAACTAATTAGTCTTGAGTATTTGGTCTTAAGGTGTACTCTTATGTCTTATTACTAAATAAAAAATTATGTCATAATTTAGTTCCTATTAGTTCAGGACTATTACTCATATTAGGTCTTATTAGGTCCTAATACATCTCTAATTATGTCTTGGGGATAATTAGGTCTTAGGTATAATTATGAACTAATCCAGGTCTAAATAGGTAGGGTTTATAGGGTATAGGGTTTAGGGTCTTAGGTCTAATTAGGTAGGGTTTAGGGTCTTAGGTATAATTATGTCCTAATAGGTCTAATTAGGTCTTCTTTATCAAATTAGGTCTAATTAGGTATTGCAATATCATGCTTACATGTTTCTTTAAGACAAGTTATAACCATCAACATAAAATATCCAAAGAGAGAGAGATAAAGAGATATATAAAATACCTTGTTTCTTATGATAATATCTTTCTCGAGATTCTTCACGTAGTCTTTGTTTAGTCTCTTTTGAATAATGTCATGTACTCTTATTTAGCCTTCTCTTTTTATTTCCCATCACAAGTTGCAAAATTGTTCCACGAAATTTTGACAAAATTTGAAAAAATTCAATTTCAAAAGTCTTCCTTTTCCAAAATGCAAATCATTTTGCAACTTTCAAATTAATAAGATGACAAAAACATATATTTATTTATATGTAATCATTCTTAACCTGAAATGGCACCAAATAGGCTGACATGGGTTTCTATCAAAATTCATATCTAACGTTTTATCGAAACTCCTGACTTTCTATTGAAACTACTTTGGTAAATGGTCAACAAACATCAAATCATGAAAGTACTTTCAATAGAAAGTAGTATTGATCGAAACTACATTCTATTGAAATTAATTTCTATTGAAATTCTTTGATTAGAGGCCATGTGCAAATTTTGGCACAAATCTGAAGTTTTCATGGCTTCAAGACTTAAGCGTGGGGCTCAAATGGAAGAATAAGTAGAATTCCTTTTGCATCACACAAGTAATCTGAACGAGCTTTCTAACGAGTATAGATTTGACAATTTTTTAATTAAGTAGGTCTATGGTTTTCATGTGCATCAAATGTAAGTTTTTTTATCAAATATAAACCTCCAAGTTTGACGTTCCATGAAAAATACTAGAAAAGAGAACTTTTTTTTGAGTCTGCTTTCTATAAAAAAAATTTGAATTTTGATAAATACAAAACAAGTTATAAGCTATGCAATCAAGGTATGTCAAAATTACGGTTTACTCTACTTCAAACGTTCATAAAATATATGATAATCATGATAATTTCGTCAAACCAATTGCATGCCCTTTGTATGGATTTTTCAAAACCAAATTTTAAAGAAGTGCATTGATATTTATTTTAGAAAAAAAGTTATGCTGTCATAATGTAACTTTTTGAAAATGACGTTTTCAGCAACATAGCAGTTTTAGAGGGAGGAAAAAACCATTCAAATAAATTTTATATATATATATATATATATATATATATATATATATATATATATATATATATATATAGACACACACACACACACACACACACACAGAGACTCTAGTTTACTTTATCTTCCCATTTCAAATAGTTTAACGACAATATGCATCCAAATTTGAAATTTTTTTTTTAAATTTAGACATCAATGTTCGTTTAGGAAAAAAGTTGTAACCCACTATTGTGGGATCACCCTATCCATATATAAACTATTGTCCTCAGTGAGGAAATATTCCTTCTCTGGCAGAAATGTGTCAAATTCTCCTCTCCACTCCTCAACACCTTTCACTTCTGATGGGAGGGATGAATTTTCTAAAGTCAGGACCAAACATAGTGATCCTTGATTGTACCTAATTTGCCTTTCCTTTGAAAAAGGACAAGGATGTACCAATCTTCTCTATCATTTCTCCAACCTAACATACTAACTCAGAAAGATCTAACCTATGAGATTGTAGTGATTCTAGCCTCTTAAACAAAGAGCCCCTACCAGACCATATGCTAAACAATGGGTCCTGAGTTTCTATTGAATCCTTAACATCTCTTTCAATATTTTGCAACTTATTGTAGGCATTGTGGACTGCATCAGATTTTCCTTTTATGACATTAACTGTGTTCTACAAAATATTCAACAAAGCAGAGAGAGAAACCTCATTCATGTCCATATCAATTGTCTATGTTGCTTGATTAGGATCCTCTATGATAGCAAGGTGAACTACTTCAACTTCTTGAACTAGAGGAGGAAGAGCCTTGGAGGCCTCTTTCAAATTTACCTTTAGTTCATCCAACTACTCCTATAATGACTCTATTTTCACTTGGCCCTTTTCCCTATCCTTTGCCAAGGAAAATATTTCATCAAAGAGTCTTCCATATCTCTGTGATAACTACTCTATTTTTCTTCATTTAAGCGGGCAAAATGGGTGAAAGCTTTTGAGATCTCCAAATCTTAAGTGTTTTGCATTGTCCAGATGATCTTGTCCCCACAGTGTTTTGAAGCTGTTTTGTCCTTTTCCTTTCCATGTTCCTCTATTTGAGAGGATCCTCCTTGTTCAGTTCTCTATTTATATCTAGGAGGCTTACTTTTCCCCTTTGTATCAGGAGCCTCTGAGCTCTGTTCAAAAATAGGTGGCTCATTCATTTGTGGAGGGCTATGTTTCTCATAATCCCCCTAACTATCTTCTTCATACTCAGAGGATGAGTATTTTTTAGGCACCTTTTTATTTTCCTCCAATTGAATTTCCAATTGATTGTATAAGGTGTCATACATATCAATCATTTAGGTAACCCTAGTCATGTGATAAAATCATGGGAAGAAACCTCCAAATGGAATCCCTACCTTTTTTAATTGTTTATGCAAGTCCAATAGGTCCCAATATTTTCCTTCTTTCTACTCAACTTCTTGTTCATCAAGAGCATTTCTGATGACATCTTCCTCATCACACCCTTCATGCTCTCTGATGCTAGTAAGACTTGGGGTCAACACTTTCTTAGCACTCTTTATAAAACCTGTAGGGTCTACATACCTATATTGGGAAATGCCTATCTTGTACTAACTCAAACATTTGTTGATTCCTTCCAAATCCTTCTTCCCAATAAGAAAATAATAGATTTTGAACTGCCTTGGTGTTAAGGTACCTTTCCTGTGAGGAGCCAAATGCTCCTTATCTGTCCATACCAGCTTCCAAATGAATTCCATCAATTCAACCCTTGGAGGAACATACTTTGGAAGTATATGTGGGGGATGAGGACACCCATATACCTGATCAATCTATAGGTCTTTTCCAGATAGAAGTCTCCCCAATTATGATCTCCAAGATTATCAACATATTCACAAGGCCTTAGAAGCCTACGCACCTCGACATATAACCTAGTTATATTTGTACCAAGAAAAGTTAAAATTGGATGCACAATCCAAATCTAAAAACCATTGAACTCATGCTCATTTTATGTATAATTCCATACCCTAATCCAAAACTGCACAGGGTTTGGCTAACCATTCATGTCTATCCTTGGTCTCAACATATGAGTTTCCATATCATTTACATTCTGGAAAATAATTAAGTGCATCAGCAGAGAGTAATTCATAAAACTAGGGTTTCTACCCTTCTAAATACTCACAAGACCCTCATGAATCCCATCAATAACATACTGAATATAATAAAAATCAGTGTTCGCATGGGAATTCTGGATGTCTAGGATGATCATTAACAAATTTGTAGGCATTCTCTCAAACTATCCATCAATCCCTAGCACTATGTACAACCCATATACTAGATACTTCATGTATAAATGTAGATCTTTGAATTCATAAGATGCATCCTTAGCACCGGGTAATGGGGCTATATACTTCTTTGACCTAGCCATGTGATTAAGGATCCAATTCTTAACTAGAATAACTTCCTTCTTATACTTTTCCTTTTGTTTTCTCAAATCAATCTTTGTGGAAGAAGGATGATAGATACCAAAATATTTCATTGAAAGAATCCCTATCTAAGGTAACTAGGGCTGTTTGATCCTTATTTCTAATATTCTTAGACATTATATCACATTTCCTAGCCAGTTCTACTAGCAAATCCACATCTAGGAAAACATCTGGAACTATCAATTTTCCAGACCTAGTGTTCAAGGATTACAAACAAGGATTTCCCTAGATCTATTACTATATAAGTAATTAAATAAATGATACCAAGAACACCCTGAAGTAATAGGGTCTCTACAACTAGACATATAGTTAGAGAAAATTTCATCACTAACCTTTTTGTTTTGATTAGACCCTAGGAGCAATTTGATGAATTCTTCCGAGTAATTTCTCTTCACTTTGTGCTCTTCTCCTGTTTCTTTACTTCCCTCACTAGATGAAACCTTGTTGGATTCTGGTTGGCTCATCTTTGCTACTTTCTCCAAGTACTTCTCTCTGAACAAGCTATTCTTCACAAGTCTCTACAACCTCTGAATCTCTTGCAATACTCTTTTATTTCTTATAAGAAGAAGAAACAAGTGTTGAGTGTATATATCATTAAGCAGTTAATGCAATGATCTAGTTGAGATCTCAAAATGTCATTGTTCAATCACACCAGTGTTCACTCTACATGTATTGAGTTCAATTATGTGCTATCCGTGGAATATAAATTTGACATGCAATTTAATTTGAAAAGAGCACTAGAAAAGGTCATGATTACTTTTGCTTTGAAAACCTTAGAAAATATTAAAAAACCCTAAGAAAGAGTTGATTGGATTGAAATCTCACTTTTCAAAGCTCAGCAAAGTACTATACTTTTTTAGGATTTCCTATCTTTCCTCAACCTTGGTAATTGATGTCATTTCTTGAAAATGGCGCACCAACAGGTTTCTCATTATTTCATTATGTTATTCTTGACTATGGTTTACCTAGAGACTCGGATAAAAGGCTTCTCTCTAATTCACTGAACACTTTACTAACTCTAAGGTTTATCTCAAGACTTCGTGACTAGGCTTATTTCATGATCTCAAAATACTTGTACTAACCACGGTTTCATTTCAAGAATTATCAACTGAACAATATCTTAATCTCTAAATGTTTGGAACTTGACTGCCATGATCATGAGACTCAGTGCCTTTGTTATCTCTTGATTGTTGAATGTTTGTGCACTAATTGTCAAGATTACAAGATCTAGCACCTTTATCTATCTCTTGATCTCGTAATATTTCATACCATCCTCATTAAATGAAGATACTTAGAACACACCACTCATCTGATTCTTGATCAATGGTTCATCTTTAACCTCAGCACTCTTTACTTGTCTCAGGTCCAAATTGGAGATTCAGCGACCAAACTAATCTCATCATCTCTGAAAATTTTCCTTAACTCAGGTATGGTCTAGAAATATAGTGATAAGAGGCATCTATGAATCACTTAATGTAACTTATCTTAACTTTTCTCAACCCAAGTTAGATCTCAAGATTCAGAGATAAAGGTAATCTCTGAGTCGCTAGCTGATTTTCTTGACTTGGCTTAAATCATGAGATCAAGCGACAACCCCATACCTTTTATTTCATCAATGGCTCACATTTAATCTCATCAGACTTGTCTTAACCTAGGTGTCATTCCGAGATTCAATGATAAATAAAATCGCTAAGTTGATGAAAACTTGATCTAACTCTTATTTTATTCTGAGATCTAGTGCCATCTACACATCTGAGTCTTGATCAATGATCCTTGCTAAGTATCTAAATACTTTTCTTAACCCCAAGTCTATTTAAAGAGTGAGAAAAAAGTATATCTCTCAATCTTTGAATGTTTCCTTTAATCCTAGTCTAATTTCAAGATCAAGAGATAACATCCATCACTGAGTCACTTAATAAAAGTCATGACTCTAGCTTAATTAATAGATTTAGCAACAACCACTCATCTCGCTTTGCATCGATGATCCATACTAGATCTCTGAGCAATTTATCTAACTCCAAGTATGTTCATAGATTCAGAGATAAAGGGACATCTCATGATCTCTAAATAAAAGTCTTAACCATGATTTAGTCTGGAGACTTGGACATAAAGGCTATCTCTAGATTTCCTAATGTTTTCTTTACCCTTGGTTCTGTTCTGAGACTCAGCGCCAGCCACCCATCTTGCTATCATTTGAGACACGTGTTAGCATCTGATCAAAATATAGTCTTGTCTCTCCTGATCGCTGAATTATTTATTCTTGGCTCAATTTACTTGGAGATTCAACAAAAACCATAGATCTGCAACAAGATCAACGATCACCTCTTAATTTCTCAAGATTCAACTTAACTCAGTTCATGTTCAGAGATTCAGCGATGAACATAATCTCATGATCTCTAAATTTTATTCTTAACCCTGATTTATTTAAGAGATTCAGTGACCAAAGCTTTCTCGCAATTGCTAAACCTTATCTTTAACTCAGCTTAACTTGAGAGATTCAACACAAGCCGCTCATCTTTACCAGATGTTTTAGACTTGACCGTGATCTTCTCGAGATTCAAAGATAACTTGATCTCTGAATTGATGAATTTTTTCAACTAACCGTCAATTCTCTGGAGACTTAGAGATAACTCTTGTGCCATATCACTGAATAAAAATAACTAACTGCCAACCTTTATGAGACTTAGAGAATTAAAATAAATAAAATAACTAGTGCATGAAGGGGCCATAAAGGTCAACTAAAAAACATAACAATTAGGGTGCGACTTGAAAATTTTAGATGATATATACCCTACCAAAGAGAAAAGACCTAGGGTTTATGTTTCTCAGACATTTTCAAAACAAAATTACCTTGGGATACAGACATTTTTCAAACTTTTGCAGGCACACTTGAAACCACCATAGGCTAAGGCACAAAAAACTGACACCAAGAACCAAAACTTTTACATAACTCAGAAAACCAAAAATTGACCCAACAAGTCCTAAAGGGTCCTAGAGAATGTACTAGTTGGTCTTAATAGGTCTTATTAGTCATATTAGGTCTTAAGGGGTCATATTAGGTTTTAAGTATCCTAAAGGTTCTTAAAGAGATCTAATAGGTCATTCCAGGTGTCTCAAAGGGTCCTAAGGGTTCTTAAAGAGTTTTATGTCACAATAGGGGTCCTAAAGGGTCCTAGGATGTACTAAGGCTTGTTGTCACAATAAGTGTCTTAAATGGTCCTAGGATGTACTACTAGATCTTAAGATAATATTTTAAAATTTAACTATACTATGAATAGAATTTATACATAATTTTTGTGTACTTTTATGGGATTCTAAAGGTTATACTTGCTGATCTTGTTGACCTTGTGATGACCCTTCTTCCAACATCTAAAGGCTGGGCTATGAATTCAATGTAACTTTTTGAAAATGACATTTTCAGCAACATAGCAGTTTTAGAGGGAGAAAAAAAACCATTCAAATCAATTTTATATATATATATATA